>LPNX010649094.1:78935-112331 GCA_001517045.1 Pseudotsuga menziesii
AATAAGGAATATATCTCGTTAGGGTGCGATACCCTACCTCTGCTCAAAGGAAGGACGCCAATTCAAGTTTACGCAGATTATATGAGAAGTTTCAGAGACGGGTTCAGTGACAAGTTCGGAAAAGTCATAGTGGTATATGACCATCTAATCATCTCTCCAATTAATTGTGACGTAGATTTCCTTTGAAAGGCTTGGATTGATTTGAATAGGTCTTGCCTGTTCCCTTCTTGAGATTGTGAGTTTGACATATATGCAAGAAATCCAAGTTGGAATGGGGCCTTGTGGGGAGCTGAGGTATCCCTCATATCCTGAAAGCAACGGCACTTGGCGCTTCCCTGGGATTGGCGAGTTTCAGTGTAAATTGCTTTTTTAGTTTTTAGTTTATCCTTTGACGTGTACCAGTTTTGACATACGATTATAGTGTGACACGTATGGCTTTTGACACCAGATTATAGAAAGAATAAAAGATGTGTACAAGTGTCGATTGCAAGCACCCATCTGCAGATGCAAAGATTGGTATTCAATACAGGCACCTTAATATATGGTCGAGATTCAGGAAATGTGCAGTGTAATGGAGGCGTAATAGATCATTAATTGCAGTCAGCGTCATATACCCCACGTACTCCCGTATATGTCGCCGACTCGCCACTATCACTGCCATGGTCCTTGTTTTATTTATTAGGTTTCTTAATTGTGTTGACAAGTGTCAATTTTTTATAAAAAAAAAATTATAAAATTTTAATTATATTTTTAAATTTGACAATTAATTTTCACAGCAGGGGTATTTAGTCTATTCAATGTACTTAACCAATGAAAAAATAAGAATAAAGAATTTCTAAAATTCAAAATTAATTTTTTTATTTTTAAAATAATATATTAAATATAAAATTACCATAAAACATTTGAAAACTATATTAAATTTTTTTGGTAATATAAAGTCAAATTGATTTTGAAGACCAGCCGATCACTATATAACCTGCCGACGGCAAGTATAATAAAGTGTAGACATGCAAACTCTTGTATATATATTGTGCAACCCTTGCACCCCAACACCACGGTCTAGTGTATTTGAAGAGGTTCAAAGGGAAATATTAATGATGGTTTATCAATGTTATTGATGTGTGAGGTTGAGAGGCATCCCTAGCTATAAATCTTGCACATAATGTTTCAACTTTTTACATACATAATCCAACATTACGTGCACACTCCTACAACAAGGGAAGCCAATGATCACCAAAAATAACTATGGAGGGTTAACCATTTTCATAACATTTGATATTTTTTCTTTATACTTGTACTATGGAAATAGTGCCCAAACACTTGCACTATGTCCTTGGCAAACCATTTTTGGCTCCATCCGCACCCTATTGCCTCTTTCTCTCTCTCTGTTAAGCAACTGTTTAGCACCTGTTTGGTTTTTTGCAGGTTTGTGGTACGTTTACCCGGCTTCTCTTTTGGTTTCTGTTCCAGGAACTACGGTCTCTGCTTTGGTTTTTTGGTCACTGTTCCGGGTGTTGTGGACTTTCAAGAAGGATCTCGACATGATGTGTTGATGTCTATATCTGTGACATTGTCCTGCGCCTTTGGTGAGATCCTGATTCTTTGGTAAAGGGATGCAACTTTCAACATTGTTTATTCGACAAGGTGCGACATTTGTGGGATTCAACTCCATGACAGCAAAACTTCAATTTTCGGACTGACCCAGGTACTATTCTTGTAGGCACTGGCCTCCCTGTTTCTGTTTTTTGTTTTTTTGGGGTATTAGTTTATGGGTTGCTGGTTTCACGGCTACCCACATGGAGTCTGCCCTCTGATCAAGAGGGCTTAGTACCGACCATGTTAAACAAGTGGGAATTAGGGGGGTGGTATTTTTTTGGCTTTATCTTGTTTTCTTGCAGTCCGATCAATGGTTTACGGTTCTTTCCGGTTTTTGGTAGACTGTTAGTTGTTTCTCCTCTTGTTACGACTAGGGATATAGGGTTTGTCATTTAGTTTTTTGTTGGTTCCTGTGCTGCTAGGGTTAGGTTTTCACATTGTGGCACTCTGTTGCGAGGTATTCTGCGGTATCATTGGGGGTTTTAGGTTTTGACTTGACCGGTATGGAGTCTTCTGGAATCTTTCCTCCATCCTGTCCCCAAGGGAGACTAAACCGTCCTCCCAGGTATAGCAACTCTCGTAGGAAAACAAAACTCTTGAAAGCACTTGATTCCAAGCATCGTTAGGTTCTTGGGAAAGACGTGATGTTGGATGGAGTCTCAGAGCTTTGCCGTAGGGCTCTGATCGGGCGTCTTGAATTTTGTACCATGAATAAGGAGGAGTGGGTGGCTTGGGCCACTACCCACTGAAAACCCATCCTTAACTATTTTCCTACTATTAGTCTGCTTTCCAATAAATGGATGGTCTTTGTCTTTATTGAGGATTTGGATGCCTCTCATATCTTGAATTCGCTCTGGATAATTGAGAATGGCTCACTAGTTCTCAGCCGTTGGCATTCCAATTTTGATCCGCTCAAGGAAAGAGTAGTCAAGAGACATCTTTGGGTATTGATTCCTGCACTACATTTTCCTCTATGGAACAAGGAGTTCCTAATTGGTATTGCTAACACCCTAGGGTGGTTTGTGGCTTTGGAAAAATATTTCCACCTTATCTTTGATAAGAGAATGGCCAGGGTTCTTGTTGAGTTGGATGTTTCGAAGGGGCTCTTGCCTAATATTGATATTGTTTGCAATAGTTCGGTATTTACTCAAAGACTGGACTACTTGAACATGCCTTTTAGATGTAGCTACCGTCATGAGACTGGACATTTGAGGAATAAATGCACTTCATTACGTCATGGCCATCCCTTAAAACTTGGTTTTTCGGATTCAGAACCGTCTCCTGGCTCTCCCTCTTAGGTCTCTCCCCCTTTAGATTCTCTTGGCTCTCCCTCTTAGGTCTCTCCCCCTTTAGATTCTCCTATCTCTCCCACTCATGTTGGCCCTTATGACTCCTCTTTGCCGACTTCTTTTGGTGGCCTCACCAAAGGGGAGTTGCAGTATATTCAAGACATACATAATATAACACTGGCTGCATCTACTACTACCCCTACTTTGGTACCTTCCACTGCTCTCCCTACCTGTCCTGCCCCTTCACCCCTTCCCATTGCACCCACTCTTACTACTTCTTCCTCTGAGTCTCCTCCCTCCTCACTTTGGAGGACTTTCCCCCACTTCAGAGGAGCACTCCTCCTATTGTTTCTAGTACTCTTCACAACCCCACTTCCTCACCTTCTTTCTTGGATCCATCCCTTCTTAAATCCCTAGCCAGCTTCTTCGACAAATAACATGTCTCTCCATCTACTCTCCCATTGGATTCGATCAGGTTTGAAAATGTCACAATCCAGAAATCCAGGAAAAATAAACCGTCTTTTTCTCCCTTTGATGATACTGGCCCCTCGGGTCTCTACACTCCTCTCTCTACAAGAATCAAATCAGCAGCTAGATCCCTGAACTCTCCACAGGAAATTAGAGCACTGTCACCTACAGAACATGTTAACCCATGAGGATTATCTCTATGAATATTCGCGGGTTTGGGGGGATTACCAAACAAAAATCCCTCAGGACATTGTTCTCCTCCTTGAACCCTGACATGATTTTGATACAAGAAACTATGTGTGACCAATATTCTGCCCTCGGTTTGTTCTCTAAGATGAGACTAGGCTAGGAATTTTGTGCACTTGACTCCCATGACCTCTCTGGGGGACTTCTCACAGGTTGGAACCCCCACTTCACTCGTTGCAAATCTTTTCACTCCTTTGTTGACATCTTAGTCAAGGATATATTTAAGGGCCTTGATTCTGTATTCTCCATCATGAACTACTATGGGCCCTACTCTAACAGAGCCTTCTTCTGGGACAATGTTTTGGCTGGGGAATTTTTTACTATCCCAATCTCATTCTTTCCAGGGACTTAAACTTTACTCTCTTTGATGCCGATATCTGGGGTAATAAAGCCCGCATTGATCACATGGTGCACTACTTCTCTCATCTCTTGGACTCTACTAACATGGTGGACTTAGCCCCCCACCCTCCTGGCCCTACTTGGAGGAATGGTTGTGTGGGCCATGAAGGATTTAGCAAAATACTTGATAGATTCCTGGAATCTATCCATCTTCTTCCTGCTTTGAATCACTTGGAAAATCCTGGATCCATCCCTAGGAAATCTCTGATCACTATCATGTTTTTCCTGGAGTGGAAATTTGTGCCTACCTGCCATCTTTATCCTTTCAATTTCAATAGAGCCTGGCTTCTGGAAAAGGAGTTATGTGATATTGTCTACTCAATCTCACAAGTTCACCTTACATTAGACCCTATGTCTGCTCTCACCTTTAAACTCAAGAGACTCAAGGTAACGGTTAAGGATTGGGAAAAACGGATGACCCTGGCTAAGGCCAAAGAGGCTAAAGAGATTGACTTAGCCATTCATGACCTCCTCACTTCTTGGATCTCAAGTATTCTGACTGTTAATGAAGCCACACAAGTCTCTCACCTGAAGGCCAGGAAGGAGTCATTGTTGGCTCATTAGGTTCGCACCTAGAAACTCAAAAGCAGAGTTGACTGGATAAATGAGGGTGATGCAAACACAAAATTTTTCCACTCCTATGCTTCTGCAAGAAGGAATTCTAGTCTATTTGGGCCCTTCAGAACCAGAATGGTGAACTGATTGAGGATGAAACACAGCTTAAGTGTTTGGGTGCATTACACTTTTCAGATTTGTTTAAAGATGATTGTGCCACTAATATTGAGGACCAACTCAAAGTCATACTTTTTCCTACCTTTGTCCAAGAGGATGATAAAGAGTGTTTTGTGGCTGATTTTATAGTCGCTAATATTGAAAGTGTACTAAAAGGCTTCTAAAAAGACAAAAGTCCCGACCGTAATGGTTGGCCTATAGAATTCTTCCTCCATTTATTTGATATAGTTGGTCTTGACATTCTTAGGGTTGTAGAATAGCCACGGGTTGAGGGTAGGGTATAGGGTTCTCTTAATGCCACATCTATCACTCTCATACCGAAATGTAACAAGCCACTCACGTTTTCCGAATTTAGGCCTAATTCCCTCTGCAGCTTGGTTTATAAGATCATCTCCAAGTTGGAATCCATCAAATTAAAACCTATTTTGGACAAATCCATTTCTAGTAACCAGTTTTCCTTTCTTCATAACAGACAGATCTTTGAGCCTGTGGGCATTACACATGAAGTACCGCACTCCATTAAATTGGAAAAGAAGAATATACTGGTACTCAAGTTAGACCTTGACAAATCCTTTGATCGAGTGAACTAGACTTTTCTTAGACTAGTTCTCCTTCAGATTGGTGTACCGGTTGTTGATGTCAATTGGATTATGGCTTGTGTGGAATCCTCAAATTTTGCTGTACTTGTCAATGGGACACCTTCCAGTTTTTTCCTGTCTCAAAGGGCATCAGGAAAGGATGTCCCCTTTCCCCACTCCTCGTTATTTTGATTATTGAAATTCTGAGTCTACTTAGCTCCAATGCAGAGCATAGGGGGGCTATTGCTGGCATCAAGGTATCAACTAGCATGAATCTTACAAACCTGTTATTTGTTGACGATGTCATTTTGTTTGGGCTGGGGACACTGGAAGAATTATAAATATTTATTAGATCTCTTTTTTTCAGCTATGGGCATGAAAATCAATGTTGAAAAATCTTCATTTCTGTACAATGATATTGACGAGATTACTAGAGCCAGGATCTTCTCGTTGCTACCATTTAAAATGGATCCCCTTTATGTTGGCTTCAAGTACTTAGACTACTATCTCAAACCACTGGGTTATTGTGTTAATGAATGGCGTTGGTTTATCAGAAAGTTTGAAAAAAGGATAAGCAATTGGACTTACAGGATGTTATCCCTTAGAGGCAGGTTGATCCTGGTTAAATCGGTTCTTTTGGGGCTAGTTGTATATTGGTTCACTTTGGATCGAATGCCCAGATCTATATTGAACTATCTCAAACGTTCCATCTTAAATTTCCTCTGGGGAAATTCAAATGGGAACTCTAAATTACACTTGGTTGATTAGCATACGATTTCCAGACCATATGAATTTGGGGGATGGAATATCAAGAACTTGGACTGGTTTAGCTTGGCAGTTAGATTGAAAAGCTTCTGGATGGTACTGAATGGTGAGGGCATCTGGTCACACATAGTCAAGCATAAATATCTTAAAAATAGGCCAGTTGATGAATGGTTATGCCTTCAAGTTTTTACTATCCAGGGCACATCCTATATATGGAATGGTTTCATAAGGGAAATTTCATGGATCACTAGGTGTCTGGGGTAGAAGGTTGGGAATGGCCAAAGCGTTAGAATTGGTGTGGACCCTATTGCTAGCTTAAGCTCTAGTTATGTCCTTCCTGAGGAGCTTAGGAATTATTTGGAAGACTATGGTATCACCACACTCTTCGATGCCCGAAACTGGGGAACTGGCCAATCATCTCGATTGTACTGGCTTATTGTTGATGATCTTGATTTAGGTGGTTACTGGAAGGAGATTTGGTCCAATTATATAAAGGGATTGTCACATGGCTGCATCGGACTTGGTGAAGGATTGGAATCTTTAGTCTGGATGTTCAACAAGATGACTGGAAAGGTCTGTGCTAAACTGGCATATGACCTCATCTCTTCGAGTACTCTCACAGACCGTCCTGACAGGGCACTCATTATGATATGGAAATGTGACATACCTTTGAAGGTGATATGTTTCAATTGGTTATGTTTGTCCAATCGTATTAATACTTGGGATAATTTAATAAAAAAGGGTTGGATTGGACCCAACCATTGCAACTTGTGCAATTGTGAAGTCGAGTATGTCAATCATCTTTTCACAGATTGCTTGTTTACATAAAATATTATCTGTTGTCTTAGTACGATGCTTCACCGTTCAATTGTTTGGAATGAGTCTACATATTTGCAAAATCTGGATAATTGGTTTAGTTGTGAAAATAAGTTAATGTACCTTCCTCTCCTCATGGCATGGAAAATATGGCTTATCGGAAACAAGATAATTTTTTATGACCACAAGCCAGACATAAAATTCATTGTACATAACATTTTGAAACAACTCAAGTTACATCCTGCAACTTCCCATCTGAAGCTCAAAAGGAGAATTACAGGAAAATCACCTGTTTTTTATTTCCCCGTTGTTTTTTTCGACGGGGCTTCCGCAAATATGATTAGAGGCATTGGTGTACACCTTCTCATTAGCCAGGACCATTTTTTTTGCATGAAAATGGGTTGTGGTCAGAGCACCAACACTAGATCAGAACTGCTTGCACTATGGGTACTATTGGTTATTTCTAAATTTTTTAGCCCGCCTCATCTTCATATTCGAGGAGACTCTACATCCACTATTAACTGGTTCAATGGGCGGGCTTCCCTCTCTTCTCTCAATCTAGATGGTTGGTGCCAAAATATTAGAGAATTGGAATCTTCCTTTCTCGATCTCGACTCTTTCCATGTATATAGAGAATTCAATGTGAAGGTGGATGGATTATCAAAGGAGGCACTTTCATTGGATTCTGGCCTTCTTCTTTATTTTGAATTCATCGAGGGATTATGTATTGGGAATGGTTCGATCCAACTATATTAGCTTTGTACATGCCTACTCCATTTAGCACATCTTTGATGTTTCTTGAGTATGGCAGGATTGTTTGATACATCCTTTGGTTGTCAGAGGTGGACTTTCCTCCTCCCTCCATTAGTGCATGAAATTCCTAGAAGTGCCTCCTTGGATCAGCCATACTACCTTGACTTGCATTCTTTGTATTCTGGTGGTCCCTGATGGTGATTGGTCGATGGGTTTTTGGTCCGTATCTCCACTAGTGGGATGATACAACCACTTTGTTTCTTGATGTACTGTAATGTGATATGAGGCTGAGCTCTAATTTCTTGTTGTGGTTGCCTTTTTGCAATGCCCATATTGTGTTGTAACCAGGTTACCTTTGATTCTGATGAATAACAAGGAACTGCTATTTTTCGCCTGGAAAACATCCGATATTTGTTAATTCTCTTAGATGTTTATCCACTTAATAAATAGGGTTTTGTTTTATATCTCCATTGAACTTTAGAACATTGGCATATTAGATTTTTTGGGGGCTATATTATCATATATTTTTTTATTTATTTTTATTAACAATAAGATATTTCAAAACTATAACTCTATTTTAATAATGAATGTATATATAATGGGGATAATTGTTATTACTTATTGAGACCAATTTTGTTTATGATAAGATCATAGCTATTTTTCTACATTTTTATAGGTGTTTATATAATTTTGACTTGGGATAATCTTCTTCATAGAAGTTTTTGTGGCCCAGGTATTTGCTTGTTATGCAAAGAGGAGGGATAATTACTGTCTCATTTTTTTGTTAAATGTTCATTTTTCTAAAAGTTTTAGAAGTAAATCTATAGTTTTTCGAACATCATTGATGCATAAATGAGATCGGACCTCCCTGAATGTTTAGCAATTTGGTTTAAAAATCCAATGAAGTATAGAGAGATTCCTTTTATGGCCATCTGGTACACTTGGAAAGCGAGGAATAAGCTGATATTTGAGGACAAATGGCCTTCTGTTTTCTCAATCTCTACATCTTCAATTAGTCTCTTCCATGAATGTGTGAAAAAATATCCTCTCAAAACTGTTATTCCTCAATTTAGACCCTAGTTTGATGTCTCAATGCCAATTGGCTGCTCCCATGGAGCTTAAAATAGAGATTGGTGCGGAAATGCTATGGTCATTGAATTACATATAATCATTCTATCTTCTTAAGAATGGGGTGTGGCAGGGGTTCTAGTGCCAAATCCGAACTTTTGGCATTATGGGGCATACTATGCTTTGCAAAGCACAAGGTTCTTTGCATATTCAAGTGACTAGTGACTCTAGTTCAATCATTAATTGGGCATAAGGTATTTCTCATTTACAAGTTCTCCATTTGCATCAATGGTGTGTTCGAACTAGAGATATTTTTAAGAGTTTTCATGCTCAGAGTTATAGATAGTTTAACTAGCAAGCATACAATCTCTCTAAGTTGGTTATTGGAGGAATGAGTGGCATTATTTACTTTGAAGATATTATGGATGGGACTTTGGTTGATAGTGTCTCTAGACACTATTACTAGGGGATGTCTCTTATTTTGTGTTTTCATTAGGATTATATCACTGATTTTGTTTTGTAGTTGTCAATTTATATGGTTTTTTGTCTATTTAGCAAAAGTGAATCTGAAAGATATAAGGTTTGTTTTGTAGTAAGGTGAGGATGCTTCAAACAGTTGGAAAGTAAGGAATGGTGTTATAATTTCAAGAGAAGTACATTGTAAACATTGATCTCTTTTTGATGAATTACAAGTTTATGACTTTTTTTATTCTTGAAAAAAAACAAAACAATTTTTTTTTTTGAATTCTCTTATATTTAGAATTCTCTCTCTCTCTCTCTCTCTCTCACACACACACACACATTGAAAATACATATTTGTAATAAGTACAAAATACTTAATCAATTCCCACTAGTTCATCTGGTTAAGGTGTGGGTCTCATTCGCAAGGGGCCCGAGTTCAATTCCCCTTAGGGGTGACTTAGTTCAGAGGAGACACTAAAAAAAATAGCCAAGTTTAGGGCTTGCGTGGTCCAGGTTGGGTGCAATCCCTGGGTGATTCCGACGGATTAAATTCCCATGGGTTGCAGTTTCTTAGACCATAGGCCATTCCTGCAAGTTAGGAAGATTCGAGCAAACAAAAAAAAAGGTTTAAAATGCTTCTCAATTTTTTCTATCCTTTTTTTCACAATAATGGGTAGAGTGTAGTAGAAAATGTTGTAGCCAAACTATATAAGAAACATAGTACAAAACGTAGAGAGATTGACGACAACCGACTGTCAAAAAGATACATTTCTTCATCTAAAATTTTGATGACATGACCTACCCTAATCCAATCTATATTGTCCTAGCAGGTATATGTCATACAAAATTGGACAACTAGAAAATGACTTGATAAAACATTGTAGAAATATAAAAACAAAACTTAAACTTCTGCCTTGAAAGGGTTTCAACATTTGAGCTTACCAGAGCTTCCATGTCTAAATCCAATACATGCATGTCCACATCAAGTCTATCCATAGGGTTTAATACCCCTTATGAATCCTCCAGATATGAATTGGGAGTTTCTATTGGTCCATTGTCTTAACCCATAAAAAGTTATTGAGTGAGGGATTCCCAACTAATTCAAAGGTTGAAGGGGGAGAAGATAAAGTGACCTTTGTTGGGAGGTGTATATGAGCTACAATCCTATCGACTATAAATTTTGGATCCTAACCCATTACACATTCAAGATACAAATATTGTCATCGAGACACCAACATGAAGCTAGAGAATTCCTTCTTCATTCCCTAAAGCCCCAACAATTGTAAAGTCATGTCAACTACAAAGTCATCCCTAATTTTATTTTTTCCTTCATTTTCCTTTCACAATACTCTTACCATCAATTCCACTAGTGAATAAAATTTCATTACACTGTAATGAGTCTTAATGACATCTCTCTCACATATTTATAGGCCTCAGTGAACCTTGTGTAAGTCACACAGGATGCAACATTTGTTCCTATAGTTACAACTACGGGACATGACTAATAAATACAAGTGTGAATGTCATATGAAGGAATTTAGTACACAACAAAATAACACATGAATCCAACAAAGCTCACTTGAAACAACACTAACCAAAGTGCTCATGTTTTTTTTAGTGTAGCAATGTTGGAACAAACGACAACCCAATTGGAATCAATGAATTGGAGCTAGTCCAAAACGTTCATCCCATTTGACCCTCACACAAATTATATCAACCTCGTTGCACTACTAATAAAAATGTGCACTTGTGAAGATGCATCATGGAGTGATGAGTACTAAGGGAATTTAAACTCCATGTCACTTCAATGATGCACGTCAAGACATATATTATAGAATGCATTCACCTTTCTTGCGTATACGCATCTTGCACCACTATCACCCATGTACATCGAGAAATGTGCTAAAAAAAATATTCGGATTCCCCCCACAAAGTAACGAAGGACTTGTCCCTTGGCCTTCCATATGTCAGGAAATTCTCCACTTCGACCCTTCACATCCTATACACCTCTTATTGAAGGGCTATATATTGATCTACTATGACGCATTAGAGGAAGAGAACTTTGAGACAAAATATACTATAGTTGAATTGTGCCCCATTATTATGTACTTGAGTCTGCATCCCTTTGTCCTTGAAGCATCCATTAGTGTTATTTCCCAATCTTGCTTTGAGCTTTGTGAGATTTCCTTTGTATGGAGGATTGAAGTGGTGGAGTCCCATGTGGAGGGTCTGAGTTTCTCGATTTCAACGAGGTGCCGACATAGTTTTCCATCTTTATCTCTGTTCATATTAATAGAAATATCAATTTCTCGTCCATTACATGTGTAATTGTAAATATTTTTTATCCATGGATGTAATTACATCGGTTATATATTGGAATATAACATGCTAGATTGGATTCTAACGTTGCATATATCATGCTTGTATATATTTTTGTTATTGAGGGAAATGTGTAGGTACAAGTTTGATTGAAATCTCAACAAGGATCTACATCAAACCTCTGGAATAAGGTACGAACCCTTTGTCCCTTAGTGTTAGTTTCGCTTGTATATTTAGCATGCTTAGAAATGGGTTGATTTTTGGTGTCATCCTATCTATTGTGGTCCACCCCAAGCCATAGGAGATATTCTCCATAACATGTTAAGAAAGTTAATAAAGTTATGGTGTTTTGTGAATCATCATTGGCAATTGGACTATTTAAAATGCTAAGTTTAAAAGAGTAGCCACACTATATCAAATGTTGGAAAAACATATTATGATTCTCCCCTCCTTTGATTCAATAGACTTCTTTCATAATCAAAGGCTGAATAATATCCAAGCTAACCAATTGGAAAATCAAGTAGTTTACCTTGACAAAGGGGTGCTAGTAAAAGATGGGGGCACCCTCAAATTATTATTAATACCTAAGGCATCAAGAAACACTAAGAACTTCACCCTTTCCATGTTATAGAAAGACCAAAAATTGATATTTGTATGTGCAAGGAGCTCGATGGTGGAGGTTTAACTACACCTTGTGCTCTCGTTTTCCACTCACACTTGAAAGTTGCATGCATGAGTGGAATTTTCAAGCAAGTATTGATGATATTAGATAGCATGGGTGGAATTTATCCTGGGCAGATCCATAATCTCATCTTGCAATTTGGGTTTAATATCCAAGCTAATAAATTGGAAAATAAGGTAGTTTATCTTGACAAAGAGGTTCTAGTAAAATATGGGGGCACCCTAAATTTATACTTAATAAACTAAGGAATAAAGAACCACTAAGTATTTCACCATTTGCATGTTATGGAAAGACCAAAAAATGATATCTTTATGTGCAAGGAGCTTGATGGTGGAGCTTTAACTACACCTTATGCTCTTGCTCGCCTCTCACACTTGAAATATCAAGCATGAGTGGAATTTTCAGGAAAGTCTTGATGATATTAGATATCATGGGTGGGAGTTATCCTAGGAAGATCAACAATCATTTCTTGTAGTTGGGTCTAATTTGGGGCATTTCTTTCCTAGGTGTTCCTTGTTGTCTCCTATATGGGTTGACATAGGGTTCAATGTAGGAATTATTGAGTAGGAAGATTGTCCTTGTTGCAGTGAAACTTGGGTAGTACTATGTGGTATCCTCTGTTGTTTCAAAAGAGAACAAATTCATATTCTAGTCTTACATTTCCTGTGCAGTGCTAGTCTAAATTCTTGCAATGGTTGGAGTCTCTAGCACTTGGAAACCTATGGACATAGCCACACTATGGATAGCCATCCTTCCTTTAGGGGAAACTCTAGAAAATGAGCGTGTTGAGACAACCAACCAACCAATTGGAAGGCCTACATAATCCTGTGGAATACATTAGTTCTCAAATGGATGCCAACCAAAGAAGCATGAAGAATTGGAAGCTCATATTAGAGAAAAATTGCAAAGAATAGAGAAGATGACAAGTGATATGGAAACTTAATTTAATATCATTTTGGGTTTTTCAAGAATCTCTTAATCTTTTGTGGGGCATCCACCATCTTCTATTGGATATGCTAAGGATATTTTGGCTGATGGGAGAAGATCCAAAGAAGTAACAAGTGGATCTTGAAGCTACCTGTCTTAGTAATGAAAACTATTCAATGGAGGAATCCCATAGTGGACATGTTTTTACTCAAGGATAATATGTCACATGCAATGCAAATGCATTTTGATTTATGCTCAATTTTTTAAGAAGTATAGTCATCAGGTTATATCTAAAAAAGTTAGAAAGTAAGTGTAGTCAGAACGGTTTAGGGATAGGAAAAATCTTGTTGGTTTTAATATGTAAGTACTTAATTTGGAAATATTTTGAACCTTTTGTATTTTTGGTTATATGGTACAACAACATGATATTTTTACACATGCACACCTTGTTGGTTTTGAGATGTAAGTACTTTTTTTAACATATTTTGAACCTTTAACATTTTTGGTTATATGGTATGGCAACCACCTCTATATACACATACATACATACATACATATACATACATATATGTGTGTGTGTGTGTGTGTGTGTGTGTGTGTGTGTGTGTGTGTGTGTGTGTGTGTGTGTGCGTGTGTGTACATGCTAACCATTTTTANGGAAAAAATAAATTAAATTAATTAATTTTTAACTAAACATTATTATAAAAATGCGGCGAAGTTGTTTATTAAAAATTTGTTATTGTGATTTATTAAAAGTAGGTTCAAAAGATTTAAAAACACTTTTTCCGATTGTTTAAAAATGTTAAAAAATTAATTGTATATCTAAGTATTTTTTTTAAAGAATTTTATTTTGCATTAAAAAATCAAAATGTAGGAAATCTTAATTAAAAATAACCACAAACCTTAAGAGGAAATTATTTCCTTCACACACATAGGATTTACACATTCCAAAGTTTGAACTTGTTTGCATGATAACTTCTTGTCCCAACCACCAAACCAATAGATATATGGCATGAAATTATATCTACATAGAAGATTTGAGATTTGACATAGACCAGGTTCATGTTGTTTATCATTTGGTTTCCAAGGAAAAAATGTAATTTTCATTTAATAAAACATTAGAATACATATATATGTGCAAACCAATAATAAAAAAGTCATTCCTATACTACTACCATGACTACAAGGGGTGTTTTTACTTGCCATAACACTCTACCATGTATCTATCCCTACCCTTATCTTCACACTATTCCAATATTCAAGGCTAACCAATTTCCTAACAAGGTGAAAGAAAACACCAACACTTTCCAACTAACAAACACATTTGATATAGATTTGGTTGGTGACCAAATAGATTATTTTCCTTTTTTTTATAGAAATGGTTACCATTTGTATTAATAAAATGGGGGTTGTGGTTGTAGTGTCCAAAATTTTAAAACAAAAAATTGCAATGAAAAGTTCCAAAAGACTTCCAAAACCATCAAAATGTCTAAAATAAATTCTCAAACTTCCATGTTTCCAGAATTTTAACCTTTATAACCACTAAATGACTTGTATACAACCTTACATATTGGCCTAACAAAAACATGGACCTTAAAACATCATAAAATTTAGAAATGTTTTTAGCCATACCCACCACAGAAATTTTCTCCTTGCCTACAACTAAAGCATGAATAAGAGGGGTACCCGTGTACCTTTTCTTTTGATGTTTATGCACTATGTTGTCTTCATAACTATGCCTTTATTCGAATTCCAAATGTAGAACTTTGTCCTATAGTATTTCGTTTTTATCTTCTTCCTTCTCCAAATTTTCTTTGTTGCATTCTTACCCTACTTCCAACAAAACCAAATTTCCTTTTTGACTCCCTAATTAAGCCTTCATAACCATAATTGTCTTCTTATTGCCTCGAGATCCCATATATGATTTAGCTCCTAGTATTTTCTCCAAGAATCCCACCTTCTCATGGCCAAAGCCACACACTTGTGGCTATCATCACATTGACAATTTGACCAACACATCTTTTAGTACACATACTGTGCATAATGGTTTGGGTTCCTGTAAACCATCTATGCTAGTGGATACCTTTAAATACCTACGAAACAATGCAAAAACTACACATGATCTAACAAATGGGTGCTAATATTAATAATAGAAACCATAAATAACAGATAGAAAAGAGAAATGAAGGGCCTACAAAATCCCCATGGTACTTGATTACAATAGGGACTAAGAATGCCACAAATACCACAATGAATTGCCGACATATCTTGACTGAAAAAGACCATGATGGGAACCAATAAGCTCTCATTTCACCACCTAATTACATTAACTCAATTGGAATTAGTTGTCTCATCCATCCCTTCCTCATAATGAAAGAGAAACAAGAAGGGATGTGTGGAACATATTCAGACTTGAAACCATAAATGAGGAATGCATGTCAATGTTAGAATGACACCTAGAGTGTGATTTCCTTGATTCTATATGGACATATAACTTTATGGGTGATAGCATTGCATTAAAGAGCCCCCTATTTTACACACCAAGACATAGATAAAATTGCAACCTCTATGTTCCATTGCATCTTGAAATTTATTTGTCCCTCAAAGGATGTAGAAACATTCTATGGATTCAAAATTTTCAATGGTTTATCAATTTGTGTTGTGATTATTTTAGATGTTAATCATGAGGCAAGGACTTATAATCAAGTGACAAATGATTAATAACGATTTTTTCAATACCATTATCTTCTTGCATCTCAATTTCTTGACTAACAATAATCCTTCCCACAATCAAATTAGAGTCTCATATTAGTTGTTTGATGTCTCACTTAATCCCTAAGTACACAAAGATTATACTTTTTCATTGAGGTCAAGAATAACTCATCTCACACCCTCCACTCCTACAAAAATACTTTATTCAACACTAAAAGGGTTTTGATATTTTGGAAGAATTAAATTTTTCAAAATACTCTCATGCTTGATAAATCTTCATAAACTCTTTTCTATTAATGATTCTTCAAAGTGGCGTCTATTTTTTTTTAAGAACCCACCCACTTATATCCTTAAGCCTTGTTATCTTTTTCCATTTTACCAAAACAATACGTTCCTATACTTTTATGTCTACACATAAATTTGAAATAATTTTTCAAATATATTTTCTAAATATCATTATGAATGTAATCCATAGAGTACTATGGTTATGTCCTCAGAACAAATTTTACTAAGGTTAATATATTTCCTCTAAAAAGCCATATGTTACACTAGAGGGACTTTCAGTATGTTACACACATAGGGATTATTTGATTTAACCATATTTAGTCTCTAAAACTATGGTCATTAGGTGTCATAACAAAACCTAGATATTTAAACCATTTATCAAAAACATCCATTTTTTTTATTTTATTATGACTTTTATAATATTCCAACAAATAATTTATACAATAATTTTAATATTGTACAATATAATTTTACCTAGATTTATAATGACACAAATGATACTTCAAATTGTCATTTTATTTCCCATCCTATTTACCTTAATTTTGATATATTTTTCCTCATGAACTTAAGGCATTCATAAACATTATTACCTTTCATTAACCCAACTAGATGTTTTTTACTTATGATTATTTAAATGTATATGGTTTACTTAATCTCACATAGATGTAATATATGCTGAGCATTTTAAATGCTTTATAAAGGTTAACTATGTAATTTGCATCAGGTTTCACAACAAAACCGAGATACTTAAACCTTTTAATAAAAACATCCCATTGCTTATCTTATTATGATTTTTATAACATTTCAACAAACGGTTTATGCCATATTTTTAATATTATAAAATATAATTTTACTTAGATTTATAATTTTACACATGATGGTGGTGTTAGCTTATCCTACAATACCGAGAGGGGGTGAATCAGTATTGTCATTTTTTACTTTAAATTACATAAAATCAACAATCATGACACATATTTTATTGTGGAAATCTAAAAAGAGAAAACCACCAACACAAACTCATCAATAAGATGAATTTACAAAATTGTTTATCTGTTGCAACATAAAGGATGCAAAACACACCCTAGGTTCTTCCTGCAACTACATACTAGGATGCTACAACACCCCTATGGTTTTCTTTCTGCTTCAATAGACAAGGATTCTACGACACCCTGTTCTCTAGCTACAACTGGAAGGATGCTTTGACCCCCTGCAGACCTATGTCCTGGCCTAGCACCACCCTGCCACCCTAGACTGATCTTCTCAGTCTTTCAGAAAAAACTGTTCACTTTGGACTCTATCAAGCTTACTAATAGAGACACTTTATGTTTTACACATTCATTCAATAAATACCTTTTAACTATTACCTGCCAACACATCTCTCCATAGATGCGTTCTTTCGTTTTGGATCATGACTGTCTAATTATAGACATACCTCTGCATCATCTACCCATTTAACCATCGCATAATTTCATTGTTAAGTTTCAGCAAGTGCAACATTTCATTCTTCTCACAGCTCATAATTCATTTCCGTAGCCCTGTTTATCATTTCCTGGTGCTTCCGTAATCTTCTTCTCTAGATACAATCCGGACCGTTGATCTTATGCTTGAATCTCTCCGGACTGTTGATCTACTCTATATATTTCCTCTCGAAATCATATTTCTGCACCAAGTTTTTGTTTCAACGATTCCCCACCATTGATCTTCACCGGAATTCTCCATGAGCGTCGATCTTCAGATTTGTGGGATATGGGATGCGGGATGTGGGATGCAACATTTCCCAAATTCGTATCTCAAATTTTCGCAACAATTCCGCACCGTTGATTTTTTGTGGGTGTTTTCCTGACCATCGATTACCAGATTGCGGGTTCATAGAATCTTTAAACGCAATTACCTTTCTGCATTTTTCTTCCACACCGTCGATCTCTTTTGGCGAAACTAATCTCAGCAATTCGATCTTGATCTTTTGCGGAACTTTGGATTTTCTGCCTAACTGTTGGATCTAGTGCATGACTAATATAAGTCATCCGATCTTGATATTTTGCGGAACTTCATCCTACCTCTTATCTTTTGCGCAACTGATCCCCAACTGTTGGATCTCGTGTGGGATGCTTCCTGATCATCGATTTCTAATCGAATTTGGATCTCACCATGACTTTGATGATCTGCATGATTTCTTTGCAGAAATCCTCTGCGACAGTTCTTTCAGCAACAACATTGGATGATCGATAGGGTTATTCCTTTGTTATTGTCGATACCTACAATCCTTCATTCTGCCACCATATCCACTTGGTTATTCCTTTATCATTCGTGAACACCTTTGACATCATTGACAACTATATACTCAGCAATCTCCCCCTTTGGCATTGATGGAAACCTCTAAACATTCTCCCCTGACAACAATGACAAAGGAACCTTTCTATCTGACAACTCCCCCTGTCAGCATTTCTCCACCTGAGATTGAGCTTTCTCCTCTTAGTACTTTTGTAATGGTATTACTCCCATTTTATGTCTAAGACACTCAAAGGCTTCCTTACGTAGTGGTTTGGTGAAAATGTCAGTAATATGTTCTTTTGGGTCAATGTATTCTAATTTGATATATTTTTGAGATACATGTTCTCTTAGATAGTGATACTTAATTGGTATATGTTTTGTCTTAGAATGCATGATAGGATTTTTAGACATATTTACAGAACTAGTGTTAGCACATTTGATCACTATTGGATGTTCATATTTCACTAGTAGATCTTCTAGGGTTTGTCTCATCCAAATAACCTGAGTGCAACATGAGGCGAAAACAATATATTATGCTTCTACCATAGAGAGTGAAATGGAGGATTGTTTTTTACTTGACCATGATACTAAAAAATTTCCCAGAAAAAATGTTGCTCCACTAGTACTCTTTCGATTGTCAACACTTCCTGTCCAATCTGCATCAGTAAACACCTTCAAGGTAAAGTCTTGTCCTTTCGGATACCATAAACCATACTCCATAGTACCTTTTATATATTTGAAAATCCTTTTTACTATTGTTACATGTGTTTCTTTGGGATTTGAGTGGAATCTAGCTACCAATCCAACAACTTGTATCACATTTGGTCTTGTGGCTGTCACATATAACATATTGCCAATCATGGACCTAAACATGGTATGATCAAATTCCAGAGATTCATCATCCTTACTTAACTTGCAACCAGTGACCATGGGAGTACCAACAGGTTTGGAATCTTCCATTTTAAACTTTTTCAACATATCTTTGATGTACTTAGTTTAAGATATGAAAATTCCTTCGTCTGTTTGGTAGACTTGCAGTCCCAAGAAGAATGTCAATTCACCCAACATTGACCATTTGAATTCTTTCTTCATTTCATAGGAAAAATATACACTTAGGATTTGAAGATTGCTTCCAAATATGATATCATCCACATAGACAACAACAATGATCATATTTTTATCTTCAATCTTTAGGTAAAGATTAGTTTCAGTGGCTCCTGTTTTAAAACCTTGTCATTTTAAGTAACTGTCTAGTCTTGAAAACCATGCTCTTGGATCTTGTTTGAGTACATAGAGAGCCTTCTTCAGTTTACAAACATAGTCTTTGTTCTCTGACAAGAGAAACCCTTCAGGTTGTTCAACATATACTTTTTCTTCTAGTTTTCCATTTAGGAATGCAGAATTGACATCCATTTGATATACTTTGAAGTTTTTATGGCATGACAGTGCTAAAAACATTCTGATTGCTTCAATTCAAGCTACAAGAGCATAAGTTTCTTCAAAATCAATACCTTCCACATGGGAATACCCCTTACAAACTAATATTTCTTTATTCATTATTACTTGTCCATCTTGATTGAACTTGTTTTTAAAAATCCATTTGGTACCTACAATGTTCTTATCTTCACATCTTGGGACAAGTTCCCAGGTCTCATTTTTCTCAATCTGATCTAGTTCTTCATTCATGGATTTGACCCATTCATCACTTTTGCTGGCTTCTATAAAGTTCTTGGGTTCTACTATTGAGAGTAGGGCTTGTTCCACATATGGAAGTTGTATTCTTGTTTTGACTCCAACATTTTTATCACCCATGATCTATGACTCCGGATGATCCTTTTGTACCCTTCTAGAAGGAGTTTTAATGCCAAGTCTAGGGAATTCTTCATCATCTTCCTGTGTATCTTCCTTCTTTGTCTTCTTCTTCGTTATGAATTCTCTCATCCTTTTGCAAGTATTTTATTTCATCATCATATGTATTTTCAATGCTGTCAAGATTTTTCTCTTTCCTTGGTTTTATATCATCTACTTTCACATCAGCACTTTCTACAATTTTATGTAACCTTTTATTATAACACCTATATGCCTTTTTGGTGCATGAGTATCCTAAAAATATTCCTTCATCAGTCCTGGAGTCAAACTTTCCAAGGTCATCCTCATTTCTTTTGATGTAACAGTTACTGCCAAACACTTTAAAATATTTGGCTGAGGCTGGTCTTCCATACCAAAATTCATAGGGGGTTTTATCCTTATTCACTGTGAGTTGTCCTCTATTAAGTATGTAGACAGTTGTATATACAACTTCTCTCCAAAATGAATTTGACAGTTTTGCTTCATTGAGCATGGTTCTGGCAGCTTCTTGAATTGTTCTATTTTTCCTTTCAATAACCCCATTTTGCTGAGGAGTTTTTGCAGCTAAAAATTGTCTCTTAATTCCACGACCTTCACAGAGCTCATTGAATTCATTTGAGGTAAATCCCCCCCCATTATCTGATCTAAGACAGTTGATTTTGTACCTAACTCATTTTCAGCCATTGCCTTGAAGATTTTAAATTTTTCAAAAGCTTCTGATTTTTTTTTAGGAACACCACCCATGCCATCCTTATGTAATCATCAATGAGCAACATGAAATAGTGATCTCCTTGCAAGCTTTTAGTTTTGGTTGGTCCACAAAGATATGTGTGTATTATTTCCAGAGGGTGTGAGGTCATATGGTCTTTTATTTTAAAACTGGATCTGGTTTGCTTCCCATGTTGACAATGTTTACAAAACAAAATTTAGAGGAACTACAATTTTTGGTAGATCTCTTACAGCTTCCTGTGTGATTATTTTGGAAAGATTGTCAAAACTTACATGTCCCAATATTGTATGCCATAACCAACTTTCATCTACCATACTTAAGTAGCTTTGGTTTTCATTTTACAAGATGTATACATTGTCTGTATTTCTTATAGCAATGCCAATGACCTTTCCTGATTTCTTATTCTTGATTTCACATTTTTCTGAGTCAAATCTGCAAATGTGTCCTTGGTTACATGTTTTACTTACACCGAGGAGATTAGGCTTGAGGTTTTCAACTAGCAAAACATTTTCGTCTTTGATCTTGCTATTGACAAACTATCTCCAAAAGTGACTTTTCCCTTATTATATTTTAGTGTTATGATTTGCTTGAGTCACTGGTCATATGTTTTGAACAACCACTATCCAAGTGCCATAAATTTTGTCTTTGGGTTGCACATAAAGCAATCATGGAACTTTCCATTTCTTCCTTCTCTTTCCAGTACTTCTTTTGTTTGGTGTTTTGAGGTTTGATTGCAACACTACTCCTTGTATGAGTCTTCGGTTTACAATATCTTGCCATATGTCCATGGTTATTACATTTATAACATTCTATGTCATATTTGTGAAGTAATGTGAAAATATTCTTATTTCCATTCGACTCATTACTTGATGACTTATTCTTGTGTTCAGAAACCTTTCTTTCAGTTCAGCAGTTTAAAGCTTTATGGCCAAAATTATTACAAGCAAAGCAACGACCTAAAAATATATGTAGATATCTATTTGGTCTTTTGGGTGCCAGGTTATTTCTATTTTTATCTTGAGAAATTAAGCCAGCTTTCATGCTTCTTTCCTTTTTAGTTTGAGTCTTTAATACTTCAGCATAGATTTTCTTACTTTCTTCTTGACTTGTGATAGGAAAACTCATTGGCTTCTTTTCTTTAATGAAACCCAAACCATACTTATCACCTGATGGTCTTTGGCTACTCAGAATTTCATCTAGAATCCTTGAGGTATTCTCAAACTTTGATTTGATAGATCCTTCATCAATCTTTCTCTTGAATTGCATGATTTATTCTGAAATCTTTTCAGACTCATGTATTCTTCTTTTGAGCTGTAGGTTTAGGTCCTCCTCAAACTTTTTGGCATCTAGGAGTTGAGCTTCCAACTGACTGATGACAAGATTTGACTATCTTTTCTTTTTCCTACATTTCTCAAGTTCTTCAAGGGTGCTAACAAGTTCATGTCTTAGGTCTAATTCTCTTTCCATATCTGAGTCACTATTTGAGGCTTGAGTATCTAGGCCCATAAAAAAAACTTTAGTTTGTTCAACTTCACTTCCATTTGAATCTTCACTATCTTCCATGGTGTAAACAATTTTCTTTTTCCCATAGGATTTTTTCTTGTTTCCTATTTTACCCTTTTTGAATTTTGAAGTTTCCTTTTCTTCATTCTCATCTTGTTTAGTGTAGCTGCATTTAGAGGCAAAATGTCTGATCCTTCCACAATTAAAACACTTTAAAGGTAACTTCCCCTTGTATTTTCTAGTCCCTCTCTCAAGTTTATTAATGAAAAAGGCTTCCTCATCACTTGGGTTTTCTGATTCATTTTTTAAATAGGCTTTAAAAGTTGCTTCTTTTCTTGAAGATCTGTTTTGTCCCGTACTCATTTCATACCCAGTAAGAATTCCATGTAACTCATCCATTGTTACCTTTTTAATATCATCTCGTTCTTCTAAGGTGAATACCTTTGGGTCATATCTCATTGGTAATGTTCTTAGTACCTTGCTTACTACTTCCTTTTCTTTTAATTTTCCTCCAAGCCCTCTGATCGCATTAACAGCTTCATCTACACGGAGAAGGTATTCATCAATGTTCTCTACTTCTTTCATTTTAAGACTTTCAAATTGACCTTTATGTGTTTGAAGTTTGGATTCTTTAACCTTAGATTCTCCTTCATAGATAATTCTCAACTTGTCCCAAGCTTGTTTGGCGGATGTGCACTGCATAACTTTAGTAAATAGCGAGTTTGTTAAACCACTTAAGATTTCATTTAGGGATTTGGCATTACCTTCATATTCACCTAGTTCAACTGTGTCTGTAGGGCATTGGTTTCCTACCTTAAGGTCCTTTTTACTTGTTGCCCAAAACTTCCATCCCAGGGACATCAGATGACACGTCATTCTTACACTCCAGTAAGCATAATTTTCTCTGGTATATAGTGGAGGTTTGTTCGTGGCCAATCCTTCTTATTGATTCATTGTAATTATTGGATGGGATCTTCCTTCCAGTGTTTAAGTTGTTTGTGAAGAAACTCGCTCTGATACCAATTGTTGGTTTATCTCACAATATTGAGAGGGTAGGGGGGTGAATCAGTATTGTCATTTTTTACTTTAAATTACACAAAATAAACAATCATGACACATATTTTATTGTGGAAACCTCAAAAGAGAAAACCACCAACACAAACTCATTAATAAGATGAATTTACAAAATTGTTTATCCGCTACAACAGGGAGGATGCAAAACACACCCTAGCTTTTTCCTACAACTACAGACTAGGATGCTACAACACCCCTATGGTTTTCTATCTTCTTCAACAAACAAGGATGCTACGACACCTTGTTCTCCAACTACGACTGGAAGGAAGCTTCAAACCCCTGTAGACTTGTGGCCTACCCTAGCACGACCCTGCCACCCTAGACTGATCTTCTCAGTCTTTTAGAATAGTTAAAAAACTATTCACTTTGGACTCTATCAGGATTACTAATAGAGACACTTTATTCTTTACACATTCATTTAATAAATACCTTTTTCCTATTACCTACCAACACATCTCTCCATAGATGCATTCTTTCATTTTGGATCGTGACTGTTTACTTACAGACATACCTCTTCATCATCTACCCGTTCAACCGTCGCATCATTTCATCGTTAAGTTTTGGCAAGTGCATCATTTTGTTCTTCTCACAGCTCAGAATTCATTTCCATAACCATGTTTATCGTTTTCTGGTGCTTCCATAATCTTCTTCTTTAGATACAATCCGTACCGTTGATCTTACCCAAAGAATGTGCCCCCACTATATGTATGTACTCTAAAACCCTCTAATCATAGTTTTACAGTCCTATAGATTCCCATTGCATACCATATCCTTGTGTTTGTTCGGATCCAATCGAAACTTCTCCATTTCCTAGTCTAGGATTCAAGATTGTCTACTAGGTTCAATTTGCCAATTTTGAGCTAGTTATAGTGTGGGTAAAGGTTTCATGTAAAGTGTTTGAAAAAAGTATTGAATCAAACCCGAATAAATCAGAGGTCCAATCCTTCATCTCAACTCTGAACTTTGACCTCCAATCGTTTCTATTAAGTTGCACTCTCTCCCAAACTGTATTCTAGTGTTTTGAGTGAAGTAAATCACCTAGTTTTGGGGAATTTCGATCCTCTAAAGATGTGGGTGAGCTGATAATTTTCAGATTGGGGATATCACAATATGTTGAGCATCTTAAGTGTTTTTAAGTTAATTATGTAATTTGAATTACTTGAGTTAATATGGTTTTATAAGTAAGGAATTAGTCAAACATTAATGAAAGAAATTAAGAAAGGGGTTCAATCCTCATACCATTGACCCTCTTTAATTATTCACCACATACTAATTAGTTGATTTGGTGTGAAATCTAAGGAATTTTGTCTCCTCGTGACTTTCATGACTACCAACACTAGGAGGTTGTAATGACTCCCTAGAAAGTTCAACCTCCTTCAAGATCTTGGAATTCAATTAATTAAGGAGGGAGAGTAACTTTATTAACTTAGTCACACTAAAAAAGAGGTAGTCAGGGGACAACACACAACAATCAAGGATTTGATTGAATGGGTTGGTTATAACTCTTTGCACCACTTCAAGTATAAATAGTGACTTAGGTGATAGAGTTAGAGTAGTTAAGTTATAATTTTACTTTCTATCTGTTAATGTTAGAATTGGTTCGAAATGCATAGGTGCATCTACAACCTAATATGGATGTGATGTGTAACATAATTTACCCCTAATAAATTAATTTGAAAATAGTGAAAAAATAGAAAAAAACATACTGTAATACTAAATAAAAATAATATAATAGCCCAGTGGGTTAGCTCAAGTGATTGAGCATTGTGAGTTGCAAGTAGGAGTTCATGGGGCCAAGTCCCTATGCTAGCTGTTTATATGAACGTTGAAGGCCTCACCCGATGTCCTTGATAGGTTAAGTTGCCAAAAATTGCAAATGAACAATATACCTTAGGTACCATCCTCAAAATGAGGGGAAGAACTCAATGGGTTTCCTATGATTCTTCCTATTTAAAAAATACAACAAACTACTATAGAGAGAGGTGTTACAACCTCCTCCTTTAATGGTTCCAATTCATCCAACCTCCTTCGATTCTTAGGTTTCCTGGAGGTCATCGGTTCAAGCATACCCAACATTGTCGTGAACAATATTCATGTTCCCACTAGTGATTTGGTACACTAATTAAAGCACAATGATAGGTCCCAAGCTAGGTGAGTGGTACAAATATAATAGGACCCACATGTGGTTTTCAATGGGTCATTTATGATAGCTTTAGAAGGGTCATCTATGATAATGCTCAAGGAGATCAAATTTCGAATAATAGAGAGATGGATATTTAGATTGTAAAATCAATTCCAACACAATCATTTGTTTTTTAAATTAGTAAATTAAAAATTAAAAATGATTATATTTAAAATTAATTAAAACTATAATAATCTTGATAATTTGTTTCCTTCTTATTAAATATAAAATATATATTAAAAAAAAAATATTTTTATAAAAATAATAAATTTTAATAATTTTAAAATGCCATAAACATCATCATCATTTCATTACAAAGAAAAAGATTGATATATAAAATTGTTTCAAACCTAATAAAATATTCTTTCATAATATTCACCCATAATCAATTATTCGATATGTTGACTTCAAAGTTTATCCCTACGAACCTCTCTAGCGAACTAACCAAACAACAAGGATTGATATGTTTGAAATGGTCATTAAATTTGCAATTTCCTTTGAAGTTGTCTTTATTAAATATTTAAAGTAAAGAGTTGAGAAGGCCAAAAAGATCATTCAAAATATAGAAAATAACTCACCAATAGAACAAAGCGGTGCCCCTCTGAAACAATCTAGTTTATCCGGTTCTATATTTTGTTGTTATTCATTAGCTGGTTTGCAACTACCTAAAATGATTTGGAGTGGGTAACTAAATTCCAAAGAATGTATATTAGCATTATATGTTTGGAGTGGGTAACTAAATTCCAAAGAATGTATACTCTTGTCAACACGCAACATGTTCCCTAGTGGGATGAGGTCTGGTCTAAGTGGTTTGAAAGGTATTCATTACAAGGGAAAGCCTTAGTCTTAGCTTATGTTGACCAACAAAGTTAAATAGTTGGAAGAATTTTGAGGTCCAGTCTAAGTTGTTTGAAAGGTATTTCCAAAGAATGTATTATTATATACTCTTCTTAACGACAAGCATCATTTCGTGTACCCTAGTGGGATGAGATCCAGTCTAATTGGTTTGAAAGTTACAAGGGAAGTCTTAGTCTTATCTTCTATATTGGCCAACAAAGTTAAATGGTTGGAAAAGTTTTCAGGTCCCGTTTAAGTGGTTTGAAAGGTAGTCTTTACAGGGGCAAGTCTTAATCTTATGCTATATTGACCATACAATATATTGAACAACAAAATTGGAAGAATTTTGAGGTTGAAAGGTGGTCTTAACAAGAGCAAGTCTTAGTGTAGTCTTATAGTCTTAGTGTAGTCTTATAGTGATCATTCAATATATTCTTATATTGACCAACATAGTTAAATAGTTGGAAGAATTTTGAATATATATAATTTGAAAACATAACTTTTATTTTTATTTTTTTAATAGTGGTTTAGTGTATAATTAAATGATAGTGTTAGGGTTTTGATTCTTTAAAATCTTATTGAACATCCATATATGTGATAAATGAAAGTCAACGTAGCATCAACTTGGTACCATGATGGTTAATAGGATATGTCAACGTGTAAGAGGCATAACTTTTGCATGCAAACTTTGATTGAGGTGATTTTTACATTGTTGGAACGATCTTAATGTGTACAACAATGTTAAAAGGACGGGAACTATGCTCACAAATTTTTAATTATAAAAATGACATTTTAAAACCTGAAATGAGTTATAGAAATTTTGGACCCCAAGTCACCAAACTGGGTCCTACCCATAAAATGGACCCTACAAGTCAATACCTCCATTTTTTCCACCACAAAAGTACCCAAATATATGACAAATAATATAATGATCCATTTCAGACCATACCTTCTCATTTACAGATCCTTTTGTGTTAAGAGATGAAGTCAATATCTAGATCTTTGACATTTTCCTGTAGAGTGGTACACACTTATCCTCTCGCATGATTTGTATGTCTTGGGTTGGGGCATGTCCCCCCTAGATAGGGGTGCAGGGGTGGGGTTCTTGTGACCAGGGGTTCAAGGTGTAGCCCTTGAGACAAAAATTTCTAGAACCTTCTAGTGTATTTCAGTTCCTTTTGGAACCCTCTTATGTATTGTAAAAAAGGGAAGTGACCCCTGGAATTGTATCACAAGAAATAATTCATTGTAATTTTTTTGTCAAGTAATAATAAAATATCAAAGCTACCCTTTCCTTATGGTTTTACCTGTGCACAACAAGACTTCCACGTAAATATTGTGTTCAATTGTTATTTTTATTTACTTATGCTTTTTTATATTTTTTTATCATATGGTCTCAGAGCCTAGAAAACTCACAAGCAGTGTTTTCTAAGAGTGGGAAATGCAATAACGACAGAGGGTTAACCAAGTTTGAGATTCAGAAGTTTGATGGAAATATTTCTCCCTATGGAAGATGAAGGTGGAGGATTTGTTAGTTAAAAATGACCAAGTCCTAGCCTTGAAATGGGTTGAAAAAAGTTTGAGTGGCATGACAGATGAGGAGTGGATAAATATGGATAGGAAGGTAGTTTCTATAATTTGTTTTTTCCTAGCATACTATGTCTTGATCAATGTTGTTGAAGAAAAGATCGTGGAATCCCTTTCGGAGAAACTTGAGAAGTTGTATGAGATGAAATTGACAATAAATAAGGTTTTCCTAGAAAAGTAGCATTATCATATGAGAATGAAGTTCAAATGTGGCAGATCCCTTAAACAAGTTTAATACCCTAATTAGTAGATTGTTCTTAGTTGGTGTAAAGATGGAGGATGAGAGCATAGTGATCATTTTTTAATCTATTCCATCATTGATACTTACAAAAACTGTTTCTTGAACCCTCTACTAGTGAATTTCTATCTAGTGATAGGTGTCAACAAGGTACATCATAGTCCATATCTACGTCTAGAGAATGGAAGTTAAAAAAGAAGCGTTATAATTGTGGGAAACCAAGGAACTCAAGGAAGCACTATTGGAATCTAAAGAAGAAAGCGAACAATTAAAGTCCAAATCAACCATCAACTAAGGATAGCACAGTAGATTCATAAGAAATAAAAATATGTGAAGATTTCTATCTCAATAATAGTAAATTTATTTTATCTGCTTGGGTTTTGGAATCATGTGCATCTTTCCACACGTCTCCACAAAAATATTGGTTTATAAAATATCATCCCTATAGTGGTGGGGTGGTATACTTGGGTGATTATCGTCCTTTATAAATCATGGGAAGAGAAGATATTAGGATCAAGTTGGATGCTGGGAGAGAAAGGAAGCTGTGTGATGTATGCCATGTACTAGATCTATAGAAGGCTTTCCTCTGAATCAAGATGGTGGATAAACTAGTTCCTCTTCACTATGTTATTATCCAAATATTCATGGGGAAGTAAGATTGAAGTTGATCCACATTACTCACTTTCCTTGTCAAATTCCAATGAAGCGCCTTATTCTTACTCCCCTCTTTGAATTTCCTTTTGCCTTGTCTCCTACTCATGCTGGGTGATTATGGCCTCCTTTGGATCGCTTCCTCAGTATTTTCCATTAATTTCTCGATGATCTCACACATTCTTAGTCAACAAAATGGATATGAGGTACAAGTTATTCCTTGTCAAGTTGAGTATACCTTTCGTTTCTTATACCATTCTACGTTCTCATTTGTGTTGGGCATGCGAGAGGTACAAGGGGAGAGTTTGGGATGATATGTGTCATACAATGTTCTTATGCTAATTGTTGGAAGATCATGATGAGTATGGGAGTTTGACATGCTTCCACATCTTACAATGTCACTTATTTTGCATGAGAGATTTATGTTGTTGATTGCTTCAAGGATGGATATTTGACCTTTCATTAGCGGCTTTCCCATACTATCGGAAAATTTTAAGGTTATTAGTACACCTATGGATTATGATCATAAGTAAATCAAGGGATGGATTTTGATAAGACATGTCCATTGAATCTTAGGGGGTCTACCAAATCTATGATGGCTAGGTTGTCTTGCATATCCACAATAACGTTGTTTTATTGAAGGAAGTGGAAGGGAGAAATGTTGATAAAATATAGGACCTCTTGTTGACTGCTCTGAAAATAGCTCCCACTTTCATGTCCTTTGGAAGTGACCTCATTCTCAGATGATTGATAATTAAATTCTCATCTCCCATTATTATGAGAGAGTCAATCCCATGTTTCCTAGCTAATTGAAGGACTTTCAGAAGGGCATAGGATTCTGCTTGGTTGTTTGTTGCAATACCTATGCTCCATGATAACTTAACTCCTATATTTCATCCTGGGTAAAAGGACCTCTCCTACACCTACCACCCAAGGACCACAAGGTTATTGTTAGTTGTGATGTTATTTTAATAAAAAAACATGTAAAGGAAGGAGGTGTAGAAACCACTTGAGATTGCACATGTTGAACTAAAAATAAGTGAAGAAGAAAAAGAAAAATAAGATTTCGATCAACATAAAGAGTAGTTAGTTTAGAGCCACTACTCAAAATATCTACACATCTGAGATGTCCAGAAAGGTATTATATTCATTTTAAGTCTTATTTTTCTTTCTTAACTGATGATCGTGAACACAATTCATTTTATGAAGCTAGATAATCTAAGAATGCAAATAAATGGAGGAAATTCATTGATGAAGAAATGAAAGAACTACACAAAAACATATTTTCCTTGTAAATATCGTGTTCTATTTTTATTGTTGTTTGTTTATGTTTTCTATTTTTATTTTTTTCTAACATTTTGGTTCTCCCCAAATTATTTTAATAAATGTGGTGAGGAAATTTTTTCCCTTCCTTTTCCTTAGACCATTTAGATTTTCTTAGAAGTTTTCCTTTAAACTAAACTTTCCAAAGTTCATACTACTATGATAGATGGATTCGCCTATCTAGATATTGAGTTAATCCCCTCAATGAGTGGGTTATGTTCACCAACAATTTATAGATTAGATTTATTCTCTAATGTTCCTTAGATCTAATGCAAGATAATAAATGAAAGAAGAAGAGGTGATAAAGAGGAAAATCTATTTCCATTTTTTGTCCTAATATTTTGAGTATGCTCCTTCAATCCAATTACAACTGCAATGCCATTCTCATTCTTGCACACATTTTAAACAACAATATTTTTCAAACTTCTTTGCATAAAACTTAACAAAAATATAATAGAATATAAATTACTTTGATCAAATTATTCATCAACCAAATATGAAACTCATTCACAATAACATAAATAAACAACAATACATATTTTGGGGATGGGAGTGAGGGCATGGAAGAAAATATTGATATATATTATTTACAAAGGAAAATTTACAACAACTTGGATACTTGAATCTTGAAGCAACATTCATGTCACTAAAGTATGGATACTCGAATCATTAGCCACATGTACTAATAATCTTGATTATTATGATATTGACTCCACTATAGTGGAGAAACCAAATAAAGGATACCAGTGACCTCCACACAAGTTCATTTTAGTTTTATAGGGACAATATGAGAGCTCCAACTCAATATTGGAAACACATGTAATGACTATTTTCACCAATCACTCTTGATTTCTTTAGAGTTTAGATTGTTTAGATATTTTTCTCTATGTTTCTCTCAACTCTATATATTGTATTTGTAAGTAAAGAAGGTGATAAAATTGAGGTTATAGTAAAGGCATTTAGTACATGTGTAAGGAATGCATACATTTCACTCATTGTTTTCTAATTTTTGATATTTTTTCCTTCTCTAAGGATTTGAGATGTGGCTGCACTTTTATCATTAAACAAGTGTATCCAATCATGGTTTTCCTTTAAAAAAGATGTAAAGCTTCCACTATTCCTAAAGGAGAAGAGAGACATAATGATAAATTGCATGCTATATCCAGATTGTTGATGTATTTGTAAAGTCGGAATGTATTCACTTGTATATTTTATATATTGTATTTCTTTGTACCTCGATGTTCCTATCTGGAGAATCATTAATGTAATCAAGTCATGTAAAGTCATAGAGGTTAACCCTCCTTGTTGATCGGGGGGCAAAGTCCCCACAGTTGAGGAGCACCAGGGTTATTAGACTCTCTTAGAGAAGTCGGCCCTGGTAAGTAATTGTCAAGTCGGAAACTAGTATACATAGAGAGTGAGCCTCTCTATTTGAGACAAACACTCACTCAACTGTAGCGCATGAGTGAGAGAAGAGGAGCTTGCACAAGTGAGAGAGAGAACAGCTAATGGAGATCATCTTTCTGTCTTTGGATTTTACTTTTTCCATTGGTGTTCATTCTATCTCTGAGGAAGTTGTATGGTTTTATCCTTTATGGTTTCCCTGAGGTAAAACATTTGTGTCTCTTTTCTCTTGTGATTATTGCTGTGCATGTTATTCTTTTAGATAAGATCCTAAATCATATTGATTAAATGATAAAAATCTAACATGGTATCAGAGCTAACCTGAGAAGAAGACATTATGCAGCTGCAAAAGCTAGGGCTTCTTTTTTTTGGGTTTTGTTATAGCGGATTTCACCACACTAGGTGAATCACACATTGTATGGCCTTCCCTTGTCCCGCTGCAGACTCATTAGCCCCTTTGGACCACTTTATATCTTTTGATGTTACCTTGATCATCCCTTAAAACATTAGAATATTGATATACGCGGCTTTTTCCCATATAACCGCATACATACGCGGGTATTCCCTCGATAGTCGCGTACATCGGGATGTGTACATAGTCCAAAGCATTTTGGAGTTTTCCTTGACTTGGATCCGACTCATATGACTCCTCGCCTTCCATATGCCTTGCGATCGCACGGATTCAACCCTTCAGTATCCCTTTGAAGAGCTATATAAGGAACCCATTGGTACATTGAAAGCATAAGATAAATTTGAGAGCATCGAAATTATAGTCCATTGTTGCCAGAGATTTATGCTTGAGTCTGCATCCCTTTGTCCCTTGGAGCACTGTTGTGTTCTTCCCAAGCTTGACTTGTGTTAGTAAGCTTGCTATCGAAGTGATGGAGGATTGAGGTGGTGGAGGCCCAAGTGGGGGATTCAGTTTCTCCGATTCGCAGACGTGCCGTCAGAGGTTGTCACTTGTAATCTCTGATTCTTATTAATAGAAATATCTTTTCCTGTCCAGTAATGTGTATTTGAATGAATATTGTTTCCATTGGAATATGTCAAATGCTTTTACATTATTGATTATATATGCTAGAATAGATCTAACACCATGAAATATAGTATGCTTGTATTGTTTACTTGTTGTTGAGGACGTGCTATAACAATTCAAGCTGAAGATTGGAAAGCTCAACGGGGATCTACTACAACCGTCCAGAATAAGGTACGAGGTTCGATCCTTTAGTGTTAGATTGTTTATTTCTATTGCATATTGGGGAAGATTGATTTCTGGAGTCTAGCTGTCTGTTGTGGTACCCCAAGCCATAGGAATTTCTCTCCGTAACAGAATTGGCGACTCCGCTGGGGATGTTCCTTGTTCTTCTTTGGGGATGGGGGCACAATGGGCTTGATATTATTGATTTGCTCTCTGTTTCTCTCCGTTTCTCTCTGTTTCTGTGTCACATATTATAGCCTGTTTGTCCATTGACACTCCCCTTTATTGGTTTACCCTTGTCCTCCTTTTTACCACTGCCTTCTCTGTATACGCGGGTTTGTGGACTACAGTCGTGTACATACGCGGATTTGTGGCCATAAGTCGCGTACATACGCAGCTGTTCTTTATACAGTCGCGTACATCCTCCCTTTTGGTGAGTCTGATGTTGTGGGA
>LPNX010649094.1:114761-265194 GCA_001517045.1 Pseudotsuga menziesii
ACAGGTCTCTCTCCATAGATCATCAACGAAAGGAGGCTAGGATAACTCTCCATTGAAGGGAACATATTTCTGTTGAAGCAGAATCTAGATCTAAGCATTTTCAGTTTTTGACCTACCACTATAGCGGAAAATTAGGGATTTTCACAGAAGTGGAATTTTTGAGTGATCCAAGCATAGGATTGCTCTCCTCCTCAAAATCAAAGTTTAGAGACCAAGATCGAAGTTTTTGGTTGGGTAGAACTCCGGGAAAGTCAAACCCTAATTTGCCCCTAAACTAGAAAACCAACACTATAGAAGATCAGCTCCAGATCCAGTTTCAACATCTCAAATTGGTAAGATCTAAATATTTTTTATTTCCATTTGAGGTTCTTAGTTAAGATGTCTCATCGCACCAAGCTTGATGAAAATATTGAAGAAGCTGAAAATTTCCGAGCATGGAAGGATAGGATCTCATTGGTTCTTGAGGAAAAAGAATTGGAAACCTACATAAGTGGAGAGGTTCCAGTTCAAGAGGGAGATGAGGCTAAGGCCTTACACAAGAAGAAATTGGTCAAGGCCAAGAGGATTATTGCTTATTCAATCAAGGATCACCTTATACCACATGTGTCTTCCCTAAAGACACTGTCACGTCCCCATGCCTCCGACCGACAAGGAGGACGCGATCCATGGCATTAACCAAGCATACTAACAGCCTCATGAACATGTACAGGGAGTAAAATGGCAAAACATAATGCTGAAGTAGAATGCATTGAAGCAAAAACATGCACATATACAATTGTTCATCATACACAGCTGAATTAATTCATCTTGCACAGCGGAAACCTCATGCATTCAAACAAGCATTTTTGCAACATGTTCATTTCCATTTAATTAACGGTAACTATACAATTGCAGAGGTAAAATACACAAGATTACTTATCTTATGAAAGCTTCACTCCGCAACCAGCTACGTCGCTGCAACGTTCCACCCAACCATAGGCCAACGTGCTCCTCAATATCTCAGCAACACTGCCACCCCCGAGCTGGGCATGATTCTCCAAGGAAGAAGGGAACTAGCAGGCTTACACATAGCCACGATACACAAAAACACATAGCCAAGCCAACCAAGTTGGGTTTATCAGGCCATTAAGGAGTTGATGAAGGCAAATTGCTAAGCTGGTGAGCTCATTACAGAGCCAAGAATACCCACACCAGAACTAGCCTGACCTCTATGACACCCATCCACACCCAACACAAGGAACCAGTCCCTTCTCTGCTACACATTCCCTCAGGCCCTGCATTCCCTTCCAGTGCTATTCAGGGGTGATGGAGAAGAAGGCCATCCCTCTAGCTCTGTCTGAGTGGTTTCTAGCACCAGGTTTATCAAGCAACCAAGCCAACACCCTTACTCCTCACACAGTCCAAAGACCAACAATTGCACTCAGGAAATCAATTCAGCTCTCACAGCTTAAACAGGGAAAAACGAATTACACAACCCCATACGTAACAGCAAAAACGGCTCACAACATGGGGAAAAACACACAGTCCTAAAGCTTATCAGGGAAACCAATTCACAGCAGGGGAAAAACGCCCCAAATAGCCTGTGCGTGAGGCCAATAGTTGCTGAGACAGTAAAAAACGTGAATGGCTCTTCACAGCCATGGTAAAAACACATGAAATCACAAAAACGTGAATGGAAAAATGCATCGGCAACTCCCAAAACATGAGGAAGACAACCCAGGCCCTGGCATTACAAAAACGACCTCCCATCCATGGGAAAAATGAAGCTAACAGCCAAAATCGTGGAAAGAAAAACACAGGAAAAACTCCAGCTGCTCCCAAAACGTGAGGAAACTGAAAAACGTGAATGCATAGAAAAATGGCATACGTTTTTGGGCATTTTCCTTGCCAAGGAAGTCAGAACACGTTTTTCAAAAATGGTTCTCTGCCCAATTCGAATTTTGGTTGCCCATACTCTTCCCATCCATGCAATAACTAACTCAACCACATTCTGGCAGAAATAAATGATTGGAGAAAAAGACAAGAAAGGTAGTTGACAGCTTGATGGGTTTTCTCATAGACATTTGGCTTTTCCCCATTGGCCCATAGGCTAAATATTTCACCCCCCTTATCCTTAGAAAATCATGCCTCATTCGATTTAGTTGCCGCGACCGTAGCTGGTTGTGTCCATTAATTAATTATGATGCATATTTACATGACGGCCAACATATTATATGCCGCATGCCACGATAGATCTTCGGTGACAATTAAATCCAAAACATAGCATTACCGATCAATGGTGGGGCCTTGGCCTTTAGCTCCACACCATGATCATTATAATATATACATCATATACATCTAATGTAACGGGGTCAAAACCGGGGCATTACAGACACCTAAAGAGATGTTTGATTCCTTGAACAAGCTATTTGAAGGGAAGAACATAAATCAGAAGATGACTTTGAGGAACCAGTTGAAGAATGTAAAGATCCAGAATTCAGAGACCATATAGTCATACGTCACAAGGGTCTCTCAAATCAACGAACAACTTGAAGAAGTGGATGAAGAAGTGGAGAATGCAGAAATTGTGATGACCACCTTGAATGGTCTCCCTAGGTCACGGGACTCCTTCATTAAAGGGATTTGTGCTAGAATAAAGCTAATCACTTTCACTAGGCTATGGGAGAAATGCTCACAAGAAGAAGCTCGAATAGTAGCTCGAGAAGAAAAGATGGGAAATGAAGATCAAGATCTCAAATTACACACCAAGAATATCATAAGGGACTATCATCATCCCAAAGGTAAGCATTCTCACCAGAAAGATAACCCTAGAAGATCTAACAGAGATCTATCTAAATACAGATGCTTTACATGTGATGAGAAATGACACTTTGCCAGAGATTGTCCTAGAAATAAGAGTGACTCTCATAAGAAGAAGGACAAAAGAAGACATCTGTTGTAAATATTTAATTAAATATTATTAATTATAATTAATTAGATTATTTAAGGTATTAGTGAAAGGGTGTAACCCTTCACTATGTTGGCTCAAGCCGTATAAAAGGTGAGCTTATTGTACATTGTATTCATCATCTAATATATTATTCCTATTTTACTATTAAACATGATATTCAGATACGATTATTGAGAGTCCAACTGGATACGGTTTCTCCATTTGGTATCAGAGCATATTCGCTCCTGCACTCTGAGCTCGGACTCTGCTCATCAATTCCTAATTTCTTCCATTGCTCCCTTACACCCATAACTCTCTCCACTCCCCACCACACAAAATCCTGCTCAACCATCTGCCTGTCGCATCCACTCCTCTAGTTGTTGTTTCCCATCAATCTCTCTCCTCCCCTACACCTCTGGCATCTTACCTCCCGTGCTCCCATCTTCCCTCCCACATCCTTGCTCCACGCCACCTCCAAAATCTACCTGCGATTTCTAGTTCCTCAATGCTCTTCTCCTCTGTGCATCATGCACCTATGTCACCCTCCATTCACCCCATTGTGCGTTTCTCTGCTCCATAGCTCAATTCTCACCCTGCGCTCATCCCCCACGCTCTGTTTCCATTCCCCTATCTCTTCGCATACATCTTTTCTCTCCCCTCCAGCCTCCACCAACTTCCACTCCGTCTCCTTCCATCCTTACGCTCCACCCTCCTTCATTTATCCACCTTATCTTCATTTCCCCCACGCCCACACGTTTGTCCTCCCTGCTCATCGTGCGTAATTCTCCACTCCTGCCTGCACATCTCTGCCCACCCCACATCTCTTAAACGACCATCATCACTCCACTCTTCAGCTCCACCACGCCATCCCATAAGTCCATCTCTTCACCACCACCTGGGCAACCCCTCAACTCCATCTCCACTTGCGCCTGATCTCCTCCATGCTAACCTTAGAATGTGAAAAAAAAAAAATATTAATAAAAATCACATATTATATATAATAATAATATATTATTATTATATTATAATAATATATTTATATAAAAAAAATCAAATACTATATTTATAAAAAAATATCATAATATTTGTTTTTTTTTAAAACTATATACAAAATATTATATAGTTTATGAATAATAATAATAATAATAATTAATTAATTAATATATTATTATTCAAATTTCACCTCAAAAGCCAAAATATCATTGAAATACACACCTCCGCATATAAGGTCCAAGACCATGGCGGAACTGAAAGAGAAAATAAAAAAAATGGAGAAGGACATCAAGTCCCTTGTCGCCAACCAAAAAGGCTTGAAGGAAGAAATGCAAAATAACAATACAATACTTAAAGACGAGCTTGTTCTGGCATTATAAAAATGGCTGGATGAAAACTTTGACATCCTGAACGAAAATAAAAAAGACCTGGATGACAAAATGAGTACCATGACTCAAAACATAAACACCTTCACACAAAACATGAGCACCATGACGTAGAACCATAATACATTAATTGAGATGTTAGAAAGTCTCATACCCAGTCAGGGCCAAGTCAACAGTCCAGACATGCTAGATGCATCCTTTCATGTTGCCACCCAGCTGGAAACACTCACAAAGAATCAAGAAGAATTGCAAAAAGAAATAAAGAATAACAATGCGACGCTTAAACAAGAGATAGAAACAAAAATACTCCCAGATATGGAGGCATGATTAAACAACAAAATAGAAGCTATCAGTAAGATAGTATGGAATAGAAAGGTTAAAAACCGCCAACAACAACAAGGTAGTTCAAATATGTCACTTGCATCGTCCAATAGTTCCGAGCCACCATCAAACCGTAAAGCAAAAGGCGATCAATATCGTCCTTACAAAATGTACCCATCTAAGGCGAAAATAGAGTTGTCGAAATACAATGGGAGTGAAGACCAATGCGTTGCTTGGCTAAACAAAGCAGAAGAATACTTCAACATTTATAATATTCAATCTGACGAGGAGAAGGTGAAATATGCGTCAATACATATGGAAGGGTATGCCTATAATTGGTACTTATGGTGGAGGAGAGATAATTTTACCTACACCTGGAACTTGTTCAAAAATGATTTTTTTAATAGGTTTGAAGGAATCAAAGAAGATGAATTTTTTAGTAAACTTACCAGATTACAACAGGTTGGAAGCGTTAAGGAATTCACACATCAGTGGGAATCCTTATTGACACGAGTATTTGGGTTGTCTGACAAGCAAAGACTCGAAACCTATTTAGGAGGTACTAAGCCATACCTCTAAAAAGAGTTAAAGTTACATGACATACCTAATGTAGAAGTAGCAAGATATAAATCCAAAGCCGCAGAACGCAAATCGGAAGGAATAAGAACAAGAGGTGATAACCATTATCGACAAGAAATGAGACACAATGTAGGTACTATGAAGATACTTGGTCACCTGACCATCATTGTCACAAACCTCAATCACATTCCTATGAAATGGAAAATAGGTCAAAGTCATCTAACAGTTACTCTGATAATAGAAAAAAGAAAAAAAACATATGTTGTCAATGTGGTGATGACTGAACCCCTGGCCATAAATGTAGGAACAATGAGACAATACATTGTAGAATCATCAATGGAAAGGAAGTGTAAGTCTCTACACCAAAAATCTTGTCAGATTCTAATACCGACACCGAATCAGGGTGAAGGGTGACATTAGGAAAATACTCAAGCTTTGAGGACAAATCTTTTCCCAAGGGCAAATAAATGTTGTGAATATTTAATTAAATATGATTAATTATAGTTAATTAGATTATTTAGGGTACTAGTGAAAGGGTGTAACCCTTCATTATGTTGGCTCAATCCATATAAAAGGCGAGCTTATTGTACATTGTATTCATCATCTAATATATTATTCCTATTTTACTATTAAACATGATAGTCGGATACGATTATTAAGAGTCCAACCGGATACAGTTGCTCCAAGTGGTAGATGAGGCTAAGGCCTTACACAAGAAGAACTTGGTCAAGGCCAAGAGGATTATTGCTGATTCAATCAAGGATCACCTTATACCATAGGTGTCTTCCCTAAAGACACCTAAAGAGATGTTTTATTCCTTGACCAAGCTATTTGAAGGGAAGAACATAAATCAGAATATGAATTTGAGGAACCAGTTGAAGAATGTAAAGATCCAAAATGAAAATACCATACAGTCATACTTCACAAGGGTCTCTCAAATCAAAGAACAACTTGAAGCAGTGGATGAAGAAGTGGAGAATGTAGAAATTGTGATGACCACCTTGAATGGTCTCCCTAGGTCATGGGACTCCTTCATTCAAGGGATTTGTGCTAGAATAAAGCTAATCACTTTCAGTAGGCTATGGGAGGAATGCTCACAAGAAGAAACTCAAATAGTAGCTCGAGAAGAAAAGATGGGAAATGAAGATCAAGCTCTCAAATTACACAGCAAGAAGATCAGAAGGGACTATCATCATCCCAAAGGTAATCATTCTCACCAGAAAGATAACCCTAGAAGATCTAACAGAGATCTATCTAAATACAGATGCTTTACATGTGATGAGAAAGGGCACTTTGCCAGAGATTTTCCTATAAATGAGAGTGTCTCTCACAAGAAGAAGGACAAAAGAAGACATCATGCTCAAACTGCAGAGGATGATGAACCTCTTAGAAATAGAGTCAAACAAGAAAGTGAAGATTCTTCAAGTGATGAAGAGTATGTGTTGATTTCATCCCTCACAAGAATTGTCACACATGGAAGCAAGGATTGACTCATAGATAGTGGGCCTTCCAAGCATATGACGAGATTCAAAGAATCCTTTTTGAAACTATCTGAACATGAGTCACCCCACAAAGTGAAACTTGGGGATCACTACCAGTATCCCGTAAAAGGTAGTGGTGAATCGTCCTATAAGATAGACTCTGGAAAGTCTATGAAGATGAAGGATGTCTTATTTTTACCAGGACTAAAGAAGAATATCCTCTCCATATCTGCATTGGATGCAAAAGGAATGAGGGTTGCATTTGTATATGGCCAAGTCCTTATGTGGCCAAAGGGAAAGAATATAGATGATGCAATAGTGATTGGAGAGAAAGAGGGAGGATTATACAAGCTAAAGGGCCAATCAGAACAAGACTTGGTCCATCACTTAGTAGATCCAAATGAACTATGGCATAAAAGGCTTACACATGTGCGCTATAGGGAACTACCACTTGCAAGAAAATTTGTTGAAGGTCTTCCAGAAATACAGGAAAAACATGAAGGTGTTTGCAAAGGATGTGCGAAAATAAAGAACACAAAGAAGACATTTCCAAGTAGCGAGAGAAAGGAAAAAGGAATCTTGGAAATCATCCACTCCAATGTATGCTGTCCGATGTCATCTAGTTCATTGAGTGGGTATGTATACTATGTTTATTTCATTGATGATTTTTCTAGGAAGACATGGATATACTTCTTGAAAATAAAGGATGAAGTAGTCAGTAAGTTCAAGGAATTCAAAGCCTTGATCAAGAACCACGTAGAGAAGAAAATCAAGACCTTTTGATAAGAAAATTGTGGGGAATTCACATCAGATGAATTCAAGAAATTATGCAAACATTCAGCGATTAAGAGGGAGTTGACCACTCCATATAATCCACAACAAAACTAGATTACAGAAAGGAAGAATAGAATGATTATGGAAGCAGCAAAGGAAATGCTTCATGATCAAGATGTCACATGCCCCAATTTTGAAAAATAATATTATCTTATTTTGATTTTATTCCAAGACATTATGTTCAATTTAATGTTAAGTTGTAACTGATGACTCAACAAAGTCAAGGATGTGGAATGTAATTCTGAATATTTTAATTTTAAATAAATAAAAGTGGAGACAACAGCTTGGGAGAGCTTTTAAAAAGAGTGTTACTTGACCGATGGAGGAGACTAGGTGGAGAGCAAATAGACAAGTGGAAGCATCCTCAAACACTTCCTATGTTGCAGGTGGCAACCTCCCTACATTTGGGGTCATGATCCCCCAAGAAAGTGGGATCAGAGCAGGTGGCTCAATTAATGACAACTAATCCAAAAAGACCTAGGCAATATTAGTAAAAGTACCCATTGAAGAGAGCTGAGGCTGCTCATTCTAGGAGAAGAATCATTCAGGTGAATGCACTTCAAGGAATTCATTGGGAAGGGAATTTCTGAGGAAGGTGTTTGAGGGGTAAACTGCAGGAAGGTGATCTACTACAGCTGAAAGATCTTGCTACAGTGTACAGAGTTGGTATTGATTCTTTGGACTAGTACTTTGTTGTTTGCTCCACTTGGTCCCAGCCAAGGAGACCAGGAACAGGCTCGGGGGTCCTAAGAAGTTGTTGTTTGAGCGCTCTCTAGGAGTTGGTAGGGAGGAATGGCCTCCCATCGTTGTTGTCATCCAACTTTAAAAACAGGTTCTACTATCTTTTAATTTTTGTGTTAAAGTTTATATTTGGCTATGAACATGATTTATATGCTACGTTTTGAACTGTTAAGTTTGAAATCTCTTATTTGTTTTAATGTTGAATCTGTTCTTTGATGAAAAATAATCCTACCTGTGTTTTTCCCCATCTGGAGTAATCCAGTTCGTACTCTAGCATAGGTAGTGTGTTTAAATGAATGAAGTATGATATGAATATGAAATGAATAGAGTACTTATGTTTTTTGGAGTATTGAAATGTTTTCTTTCAGTAGATAGTTGTTTTTAAAGAATATTATATGTTTCGTAGAGTTGTTGTTAGGACTAGACTGTATATTTAGAATATCAGAAAAGAAACAGAATCATATTATTTTACTAACAGTAGTATGTTCAAGTATGTAAATTCATTCTTCTACACAGTACCTACTTTTATAAACTAAACATCTATACCGAAATAGAAGAAATAGTATTGTCAGTTGAATGCTTATTATTTATGTTAAGTAAAGATGTAATTATAATTCTGTTAGTTTATTTCTTTTCCAATAGTATTAACTAATTTACCTGCATCTATCTGAACTCTAAATAAGAATTGGATAACTCTTACAGAATTCTTTTCTTAGTATTAATAACTAAAGACAGTAGTAACCTATGCATAAATTATTATTAATAAAGAACTATCCTTACACACTTATAGACAAATTAGATGTAAGGAGTATTGACAGGATGAAAGTTCTCATCTCTTTCACCAAGTTTACAAAATAATCTTATTAAATAAACTCAACTATTATAGACTGTTCTCAGTCTTATTTAATAATATATATAAATGCAAACATAAACTTAAAAGAATTACAGTATTTACAAACAATAATATTATTAACCCAAATAATATTATTTTCAGCATAAACAACATTGTTTCCAATTCCAAAGAAATTCTTTTATAAACTGTAGAAATTATTAAAAGAAGAACAGAGATCGTTTCTAAAAACCCTAACCTAGGATAAATCATAAGAGCAGATCTTTTTAACCATTAAAAGAACCAACTAAAATTATTACACAGAAATGAAATATAATACTAAACAACAGTTACAAATTTTATACTTATAAAAGAAACCGTGTCTTTTTATTTTACTGACAGGGTGTACCTATGAAAGTGAAAGACAGGGTTAAGCCCTTATGAGTATTACATTTGCAATTAGCAAAAAATTGAACTAATAAACCAAATCTATTAGATTATGTAACCATTAAATAACCAAGTAAATATAATTTACTCACAGTCCCTTAAGGACAAACAAAAGGATTGCAATTATTATAAACTCAAATAATCCATTTCAAAATGAGGGTTTCCATAGGATAAACCCTAAATTCATAATTCTAAATAAAAACAAGCAAGAATTAAATTACGACTGTAAGTATCAGTCTTAAAGCTTAATTTATAAACCCTTGAAGATTATTTTAAACTGAGTACAAATCTCGACTTACTGTCAAAAAGGGTAAAAACCCTAACAGAGCTTAATATAAAACATATGTTAAACCAAACAAGTTTAAATACAGAGCTGTCTTTGCAAAAACCATTAATTTAACCAGGTCGTAAAGCCAAACATCAACCTAAATACATTGCTCAGTTAAACCAAGTCTACCCATCGACTAGCGAGGGTTTGATACTGATTTTTATGACAACAACCTGTAAAAACAAACTTCATAATTCGTGGCGAGTCGAGGGAGGGTTTCCCCAAACCCTGGGTGATTCCATTGACCACCCTAATACTAGTAGAGTGACAAATCCAACACTTGGACCACGGGGCTTACCCGAAAATGAACCACGAGCCATGACATTCATTGCTTAACTGTCTATTTTCATCATCGAGAAAGTTTACAGTGGCGAGCACCTACAAGAAGTTCAGCAAACTACTGTCAGTAAGTAATAAACCTAAGTATTATTGTGCCTTCGCAATAGCATTATACCGGCTGCAACTTAAAAAGAAGCAATAACAAATTCTTACCTGTTAACAAAAATGCCAAACAGCCTCGTCGAAGCACTGTCATCTATAGGTTGTGTGAAATGAAGACTCAAATAGCCTGCAAGTGTAACCCTCACGCAATGGCAAACCATGAGAACAGAAGAAGGTAACTAAAGTAGACACTAAGCCACGAAGACAACGAATGGGAATTACACAGATAGCAAGCCAAGGGTAACGAAAATATCCACTAGTTGCAGAGTGAGAACCCAGCCACTGAAAATGGCATTCAAAACCACACACTAGTGACAAATGCAGCACTGAAGCAAGGCACAAGACAAACAGAGCAAGGGGGACCAACAACCGCCATAGAATCCAAGCAGAGCAGCCTCAAGGGCTAGCAAAAATTGCGGTAAAGAATGATAAGGGTTAGGTTTACAATAGTGTTTTATATCTCCCACTCTTGGTCAGGAGACGACCACGTGGTCACATAAAATCAAACATGCAGTGGGTCCTAGACTATAGTGCATGCATAAAATCAAAAACCAATTATTAAATCATTGGGAATGAGGTTAAACTATAATATCAACCCAATAATTTTGCCATGCAATCATTAATCATATGCACCTTATCGTATGTTAGTATAGTGACACGATTATCAACGTGATGGTTACGTTGACCTAGCTTATAGTGACACTTTAAAACCTTCGTAAAAGCCCGATTTTGTTTATGCATTAAACACTTTTCACCATTAAAATTATGTTATTGTATCATAACATCACAATTACGATATGAATGGTTGCATATCTTTTCTCTAAACGTTGTTTTTATTATAATATAGAAATCAAATAATTCATGTCTTATTCATAGATAGAGATCAATGTTTTAGGTCTTTACTATAGATAAGAGATCAATGTTTTATGGGAGAGCTCATGCTAATCACCCATCAACCATTGTTTTCTTTTGTACAAAGGTTTTAGTTTATACATAGGAAATCTCATATACAAGGACTTCGCAAGTTATAGTTTTTATAAATGGCATAATGTAATAGTTGAGAGGATTATAAACTCTAATTTAAATACGTTTAGAGTCATGAACTAATTATAGACTGAGTATCTAACAAACAAATAGATTATGCCTATCTATAAGACTTATATGAACTAATAACTCAATGGTAACAGAACTTGAAGTGGACAAAAACTTATTGTATGGACACTATTATGAAATTTTGTTATATAGTTCAAAGCGACAATACTTTGATGGATTTTGGGTTATGAATCAACTTGGTTTTTATTTTTGATTCACTATGTCTAGTGGATAGTAAAGTAGTTATAGAACTAAACAAGATAATTAGAAAGTTGACCAGTTTCGAGAACATTAATCTCAGATAAACTGTTTGTAGACAGTAATGTAACTCAAGAGAAGTATAATAGAAAATTAAGAAATTACTAGAACCATAGGGTTCGACTTGAAAATAAAATATAGGCAAACCATGATCTCATGTAGGATGGTATTATGGTTGCAGATTGCACAATCAAACTTATACTATCCAAAGTTTAACAAGCTGTAAGTTATCTTGCAGAAGCGAAATGTGGTTCAATGGTTACATAGACAAGATAATGTACTATTGCATAAATACTGACAAAACAATCATTATAATATTACAAATTACATAGACTAAAGTAGAACTGCTTTGTAACTGAGATTCTAATGCTTAGAGTTGCAAACATATCTTACTATCGTTACTTACTTCTGAACATGATTACAAGAAAAACTGAAGGAAGCCAATGGTTTTACCTCATAGAAACTGGTTAAAGTTTAGCAGCTTAATTACTAAGCTTTTTAATTGCAAATAAATACTGCTGGATGCTTTAAAGAATTTTTATTACGTACTTGATTGATCATACCTGTAAAAACCTGTAAGAACCAGTAATCATCTGCGTTAGCATGATTGCTAAGTAAGCCCTGGATTCAAAAGTAGATTCCACCTACTTGACATGAAAAGACTCATCAGTAAACTGAAGTAAAACATTATGCAAGAAGACTTTATTCTTGTTACAAAAAAAAATGAACTATTGAGTTAATATAATTTAAGGTTTAATGAAAGTGATTACTTGACTGTTTCCTTATTGCAACCCATTAGTTGTTAGTAGACCGCAAGTTTTAGCATTTATTGTTATCTCAAAATTTTAAATTTTTGTGAAAATTTGGGGTTTTGACATGTGGTATTAGAGCACAAGGTTCAAACAGTAGGCCTTGATGAAGCCCAACTAGCTTTCATAAAACAGTAAATTAAATTATTATGCTGATGTATTTTATTTTTAAATGTTATTCAACAGAGAATTGTTTTTCTGAAGTTTAACAGGCAGGTATGGAAAGACTGGAAGAGTATGCGAGGAGGAGTCTCCAGTTATTGAAACAGGAAATTTACCAAGAGATCCTATACCAAAGGATATGACTACCAATTCCTCAGAGTTATTACAAACTGTAAAAGACTAAAAACTGAAATGGAGTCTGTAAAGCGAGAAAATGAAAGAATTCTGAGGGCTCAAGAAGAGCTAAATCATATTCTAATTGAAAAGTTTCAAACTGAGGGTAGGGGTAGAAGATCAAAATTAGAAGATGCCAGTCATCAACGAAAATCTAAAAAGATGAAACATACAAAAACTGAAAGTAGTTTGTCTTCTGAAGTGTTTGGTGAACAACAAAATTACCATACTACTATTGACAGTAGTGATGATAATTTGTACACTAAAAAGAGGAAATACAAATCTTATGAGGAAATTTCCGGGGAATTAAAAAAGATAAAACTGCCAACTTTTAATGGAGAGACTAAGAAGGGGGAGGAAGCTGAATCCTGGTTATCTGGGATGAAGAAGTACTTCCAAATATATAATTATTATAACCAGTTAAAGGCTAGGATGGCTATATATAACCTCTCAGGAAAGGTTGACATTTGGTGGCAGGACTTGAAGAGAGTTAATCGTATATAAGAGAAAGAAGTTAACTGGAGTACCTTTAAGAGGTATTTCAAAAAGAAATTCCTGTCTGAGCAGTATTATGAGGAGAGAGCTAAAGAGTTTTATGAACTAAAGTTAGGTTCAATGACAATGAAGGATCTAAATAGCAAGTTCTTAAGTCTACTTAGGTATGTACCATACCTTGTAGATGAGAAACCAAAGGTACAGTGATTCCTTAGCTGTCTACCTTATCATATTAAAGATAGAATTGAATATGCTAACCCAAAGACCTTGGAGGAAGCTATGAGAAAGGCTAACTTTTGTTTTGAGCAGAATCAAAAGAAAGAAAGCTTGGCTAACTGGAAGGCTAAGAAGAATAATAATTAGTTTGAACAAAAGAAGAAGGATTTTGTGCCTAACAGAAATTTTAAGAACAATAAGGCCAAAAACTATTCTAATAACAAGAATTTCCAAGGAAATTGGAACAGTACAGCCAACAATCAGAACAATTCTAAAGGTAAGGAAATTGCAAATAATCATAGAAACTTTACCAAGAACTTTGAGCGTAAAGAGCCTGTCAAGTGCTGGGAGTGTAATGGCCCACACTATGCTTCAGTCTATCCAAACCAGAAGAAGACTGTTAGCAATATTCATACTATATAGGAGGAGATGACCATTGGGGAACTAGCAAGGACCATGCCTAGAATCAACGCAGCCTTGGAGAACCGACAAGCTGAATATCAAACTTCCATGGTGGAAGTAGAAGGTATGATAAGTCAAACCCCTATAACTATTTTGATTGATCTAGGAGCTAGTCTCAATTATATTACACCTCAGATAGTAGAAAAATGTAAGTTATCTATTGATAAGTTTGAGAATTCATGGTTAGTTTAGTTAGCCACTGGTGCTAAAAGAAAAGTAACTTGTTTTGTGAAAGAATGTGCATTAGTTATGGATAAATTTGAAACTGTTGTTAAACTTAATGTTTTGCCACTTGGTTCTTATGATTTGTTGATTGGTATGGACTAGTTAGAACAACATAGAGTAATTCTAAATTGTTATGATAAAACTTTCACATGCTTAAACAGTGATTAAACACTAGTAAGTGTTAAAGGAATTCCTAGAAAAACTACTGTAAGGCAGATTTATGCTTTACAACTTAAAAGAGCTATTAGAAAGGGATGTAAAGCTTACGCAGTAACAATTACTTATGAGGAAAGTAAAATTAAAACAGATAATTTAAAAGTGGAAGACATCCTAGTCTTAAAAGAATATGTTGATGTATTCCCAGAAGAAATTCTGGGATTACCTCCAAAAAGGGAATTGGATTTCACCATTGAGTTGGTACTAGGTGCAGTACCTAGCTCAAAGGCCCCTTATCGAATGAACATATTGAAACTTAATGAATTAAAATCGCAATTAAAAGAGTTAATTGATAAAAAGTATATTCGACCAAGTGTGTCTCCCTGGGGGGCACCTGTCATCTTCGTCAAGAAGAAGGACGGAACTATGCGACTTTGCATAGATTACCGTCAATTAAACAAGATGACTATCAAAAATTGATATCTGTTTCCCCGCATAGATGATCTGTTTGATCAACTACGTGGAGCCACAGTGTTTTCGAAAATAGATTTAAGGTCAGATATCATTAAGTGAGGATTAAAGATGAAGACAACTTTTAGAACAAGATATGGTCATTACAAATTTGTCGTAATGCCATTCGGGCTTACTAATGCCCTAGCTGTCTTCATGTGTTTAATGAACAACATAATGCATACGTATTTAGATAAGTTTGTGGTTGTGTTTATCGACGACATTCTAATCTATTCAAAAACTGAAGAAGAACATAAAGAACATATAAAAATTGTTTTGCAAGAGTTGCGAGAACATCAACTCTTCGCAAAGTTTAGTAAGTGTGATTTCTTCAAGGATAAGATTCAGTATTTAGGTCACGTAGTGACCAAGGAAGGAATTTCCGTAGATCCTGAAAAAATATGGGCAATCGAAGATTGGCCAGTTCCTAAGGATGTGACGGATGTTAGATCTTTCATGGGCATTACCAGTTACTACCGGAGGTTCATTGAAGGCTTTTCAAGGATAGCAAATCTAATAACTTCCTTGCAGAATAAAGGAAAGAAGTTCGACTGGAATCATAAATGTGAAGAAAGCTTTAAAAAGTTAAAAACTTTATTAACCAACGCACCTATTTTAAGAATAACAGATCCTAATAAAGAATTTGTAGTGTGCACTGATGCCTGTAATGATGGCTTAGGTGGTGTTCTGACTCAAGAAGGGCATGTTATTGCCTATGAGTCTAGAAAGCTAAAAGTCCATGAAAAGAATTATGCAACATATGATCTGGAATTAGCAGCTGTAATACATGCCTTAAAGATGTGGTGACATCACCTAATTGGAAGAAAATTTGTTTTAATGACTGATAATAAAGGATTGAAGTCTCTTTTAGATCAGCCTAATTTAAATGACAGACAAGCTAGGTGGTTAGCTTTCTTAAGCGAGTATGATTTCGAAATCCAGCATATAAAAGGTAAAGAAAATAAAGTTGATGATGCATTAAGTAGGAACACAAGGATGAATTTTGCAACAACAATCAGCACTTATGTTTTAGACTTAGATGAACAGCTTAAAGAAGGAATAAAACAAGATGAAATTTACCAGAATTTGCAAGCTAAAGCTAAAGAAAATCCAACAGAAAACTTAATAAAAGGGTACAGTTTAAATGAAAAAGAATTTTTACTGTATAAAGATAAATTGTATGTACCTAACGTACCTAAAGTCAAGCTGTTAATTCTGGATGAAATTCATAAAACACCATATTCAGGTCATCCAGGTTACCAAAAGACTATAACCATGTTAAGAAAAGATTATTTCTGGCCAAATATGAAAACTGAAGTAGCTGAATATATTGCAAGGTGTTTAGAATGTCAACAGGTAAAAACTGAACACCAACACCGAGCTGGTTTGCTACAGCCTTTACCCATCCCTAGCTAGAAATGGGAGGTAATTAGTCTAGATTTTATTACTAGATTACCTAAAAATCAAAATCAGAATGATTCTATCATGGTAGTAGTTGATATGTTGGAGCAGGGTCCCACAGCTACAGGAAAAGCTGCCAGTTTGGCAGATAGACAGTTTGGCGAAGAGGAAGAGATAAGGTGAAGCTACGATGCCGTAGCATGTTTCTAGCTGCAGAGCAAAGCCGGAAACCCTGACCGTTGGAACAGAGAAGTCAAGGAAGACGATAGTACCTGATTGGCTGAGAAGAGAGAGCTCAAACACTGCATTGAAGGAAGCGACGAAGACAGGAGGGCTTAGCTACCCTCATAAAGGAAAAGGAGTGACGAGGCCGAGGCATTGAAGACGAAGGGCAGAAGAAGGGAAGCGGTGCATAGTACCCATGGTCAGTGTTAGGAAGCATGCAAAACTGCAGAGAGCAGTGGTGTGACGGAAAGCGGCTACCCCAAGTACAGATATGCCAACTGTCACTAGTTAGGGTTTGGGTTACTGTTGGGACAGGCCCATAGTGTTGTAATGGCGAGACCTTCGGGCCGCCTATAAAGGGATGTAATTTGTATTGTAAAAGGTTGGCATTTTGGGCATTTTAGGCCATCCAGCTAGTCAGATTATTAGTAGTCTGTTAGCTTACGTATTGTAACAATCCACAGGGATTGATAGACAGAGAGAGAGAGAGAGTGAGAGTATATTGTAAGAAGGCAATATAGAGAAGAGATCTAGGAGAGAAGGGCTCCAGGCTGAGTGCGGAGTTACCCAGAAGATCTCTAGCTGCATATGCGGTGCAGCAGAACTGTGTACCTCTCTCAAGTTATAATATAGAAACACAGTTTTGTGGACGTAACTTCCACCCTGGAAGTGAACCACGTAAAATCAGAGTGTTATGTGTTTGATTCATGTGATTGTATTTACTTGTTAGATCTATCATTCATTACATGAACTTTGCTTACAGTAAATGTATGTATGTGTTATCTAGTTCACAGCATATTAAGAGGATAAATGCAAGTTGAAGTCTTTAAGTATTCTGTATAAGGTTCTGTCTAAGTTTCACTTAAGATAGTTAAGAGTCGTAGTATAAAACAGCCTTGTGTATTGAGTCCTGTAAGTTGAACACAAGTAACGCTAGGTACGCTGAGTCGCGGCGGGAGGATATCGTAGGGGGGCGATATCACACCATCAGAGGAGTTGTGGTGCGCTGTGGTTAAGGATCAAGCGGAGGAAAGAGTTACGTGTTGCCTAGGGCGTGGCGATGCGACAAGGATTAGAATCATTACGAGTAAGAGGAAACTGTGCATCACAGAGAGGAAAGAGCGGTCTCGCGAGCTAAGAAGAGCTGCGAGACGCACACAGGATGTCATACAGAACCTGGTCGAGACACTTGAGTCTTTGGCCAACCCATCAGGATCACTTCAGGTGAGACTTCAGGCCACTTCGCGGTCTGTCACCGAAAGGGCCAGTGAGCTAGGGGTGTTGTTGGTTCATTATAGTAAACCTGGGTCTGCCTAGATGACCAACAAATGGTTTCGTTGCCGGTTTGAACAAACTGAGCACTGATGTTCTGTTGGAATCCTACTAGAGATGAACTCAACGAGTGGGTTGTGTCTAACGCGAAAGAGTTTGCTGAATGAGAGAACAAGAGTTCTAGACTGAGTACAGAGGACTGGTTACAAAAAAATATCATTACAGACCTGCATGCGATATTTTTTGCAACCTTTGGAAACGAGATTTACAACTGGTTATCAAAGTTGACTGACAAGAACATATTCAAGAAGAAAAGAAACATTGTCTGGACACCAGAGTTGATTCAGACCGTGAAGAACCTTGATAATCCCATTACGAGGATAGTAGACTTCTGGCTTGCAAGTGTGCTAGAATGCTTCGTCACAGAGTTTGCAGTGGACCAGAGAAAAAGCTTCAGCGAGGCTGAGCGGTACTTCTTCAAAGGATATCGCGGTAAGTACCTAAAATATTTAAACTTGTCCATTAAGATGTTATTACATGAAAAAGGAACAATGGATCTAGTTTCAGATGAATAAGTAAAGATAGTAATGTCACAAGAGTTTGAAAGTGATTTTGATGACATTGGACGTACACGTAGTGGAAATAAATACAAAGTAGATTTCAGCTCTCCCATATTTGAAGACAGTTCAGATAATACTAAACAACAGAGTCATAGTACCACAGAAAGAACAGAAGGGGGTATCCCTTACCACCCTTATACCCCACAGAAACAGATCGGGACTCAGAACAATCCCGTAGGAACTCCATCTAGTAGCTCGCAGACAGTACATACTACCGCTACATCACCTCCACCTACACCACCGAGTGGTAGTAACACATCAAATCAACATCCACCACGTAGAAATAGAATGGGGGATGATATGAAGCTACCTATCTTTAAGGGTACAGGGGCAGAGGACCCAGAGCAGCATTGGTTTCTATGTGAAGCCGTGTGGACCATTAAAGCAATCAATGATGATAATAGCAAACTTGTACAGTTGGTCACCACACTAAGAGAACGAGCCTTAACATGGTATTATGAAGTATACCTTAGCGGTACCCAGAACACTTGTCCAGGTCAAGACCGCTATGATTAAAGAGTTTAAGAAACCTAAGTCTGAGTCACAGCGCATTACAGAGCTTAAAGACATCAAACAATTACCTACAGAGTCAGTATGGGACTTTGATCAGAAATTTAAATCCCTTATAGACCAAGTCAGCTTTGAGTTTGCGCCGGAGCAACATAAGGAATGGTTTATTGCAGTGCTGCTCCCTCACATTAGACTGCCATTAATGCAGCAGAAGCTCCAGACGCAGGACGATGCGTTGGAGATGGCGATGAAACTAGAGGCTTCACCTCTAGCTGAAACTAGCACAGGTATGACAAATCTACAAAACCAGTTGGCTAACCTCACGATACAGATGCATGAACTTAAGAAAGGGAAATAGGTTGCACAAGACATATGGTGCGTAAAGTGTAAAGCACAAGGCCATACTAAAGATAATTGTCTAGTCTTCGTAGAATATCTAGCAACTGGGGCTCCTAACCCCTTACCACAGACCCATGGGCCGTCGTGTGAAATATGCAAAACAAGAGGACATCTACCTCACCAGTGCCCTCTACTTCAGAAGTACGTGCAGACACCTAAGAACTTATACTGCATTTTCTGCAAGTCCGTAGGCCATGATGAACACGATTGCAAAGCCTATGATCTCATGGTCGGGAGCAAGCAAGACTTGTACAAAGTCCAATCAGAAACACAGGGTCAAGCAGCAGGACCATAGCATGATCCAGCTTATGTTGGCCGTGGAGGAGGATTCAGAGGCTTTGGCTATGGAGAAGGATTTGGTCGCGGTCGCGGACCAGTCACTTGTTACAACTGTGGAGTTGTAGGACATTATGCTAGGGACTGTCAGAGCCCTACCACCACATGTAACTATTGCAAATCTTACGATCACGCTATAGAAGACTGTCCTACCTTGATAGCTAAGATCAGAGAACCTAAGCCAGTAGTACACCAGAACATCTAGTTTATTGCTGCTGAGCAGAAAGAACCAGAACTAAGAGTCAACATTGTGACTTGCAGTGGTGCTTCCACCAATGGGACATCGCCGGATACTGAAAAGACCATAGGTCAGGAGTGGGTGCGTAAAGCTCCTAACAAAGCAACACCACTTGACCTACAGAAGAATAAACAGACATTTCAGGAAGCTAAGACTTTCTTTGATGACTCTATGCAATCAGGATCGCAGGTACCACCATCTAGGGGCGTACTGCAGCAAGCACCTTGTGGTGTTAGCCCTGTACAGATATCGCAGGCTACCACATCGGGCGCTTGCGATGAAGACGAGTTGGCAGGAAGTGTACAATCCTTCCTGCGGAGTTATTTAAAACTCGTGAGAAATGAGCAAGCTATTGGAGAACTCCAGCGCATCATAGAACAGTGTCAGCCATTTTCTTCCGTGAGCAGTGCACAGCGTGCTGTTCATAATATTATGGGACATACAAGAACAGGAAGAGAGATGCGACTCACAGCACAGGTTGGAGAATTTGAAATGGATGAGGTGATCCTAGATCTAGGATCAGAGGTAAATGTTCTGACTAAGCAGACATGGGAATAGATGGGTAGCCCTAAGTTAGTCAGATCGCCTATCCATCTGCGATTAGCTAATCAATAGCGAGTATCACCCCTGGGTCGATTATCGCAGGTTCCAGTTGACATTGACGGAGTTCATAGCTCTGTGGACTTTGAAGTTATAGAAATCATTGGTGAAAGTAGACCATATCCAGCACTGCTAAGCATTGATTGGGCGATCGGTAACATGGCCGTTATCGACTTAAAGAGAAGACAAATGACCTTTGAGGATGCGCAGATCCGGGTCATCGCACTGTTGGATCCTCTTCAGGGTCCTAGATACATTGAACCTATCCGAGCAGAGGAAGAGGCACGTAACATGGACAGTCTCTATCAGATGACTGCGAACCAGAGCAACTACATCAATCCAACCGTGGAAGGGAACATTAGTTGGCGATGCGATAGCTCATGCGCATTGGATTCGGATGTTGGTCTAGAGAACTGGTAGAACAGACTTTACGAAGTCTCAGCACGCAGATGTGCGTTCATGACTAAGTCACTGCGATGGATTGGTGCAGAGATCAACGAGATTCCATCATTTCATGGTCTAACAGATATCCGGGACTTTCTCACGCAGTTTGAACAACAAATCCCTCACGAGCAGAGGATCGAAGCTATGGACCTTGCAATATGAGCCACACCTGTAAGATGGTGGTATGCACATAAAGAGAATATCGCATCATGGGATGATCTTAAGAGATTGATGGCGATCAGATTCTCTACTGATAGAGAATATGTCCCACAGAGATACATAGGAGAAAGTGACCCCAAGTCACATATTCAGACATGTGAACAGAATTGGTCGGACATTCCCGAGGATGAATGGGTTCACCAATTCATTCACACTTTGGACACAGTTCCACGGAACTGGTACACAGAGACTGAATTGCGCAAGGGAACGACTACATGGCCACTTCTAATAGACAGCTTTCTACTCACCTTCGCTTTTGAATATGAGTATCCAAATGTTGATCAGGCCCTAGATGTAATAAAGATTAAGATATTTGAGGATTGTACCCTATCAGTACATACTCAACCTGAGTGGGCCACCCAGTTAGAAGATGCACTCGAATGCTATAATTTTGCATCAGAACCAGAGGAGGAGGATGAGGATCCTCGCAACATCAACATTCCAGAGTCAGAAGGGAATCGCGATGTTGATGGACCGAAGCTACAGAGTCCAGAAATCACAGAGCCGATCAAGATTAAAAAGATCAATATTGGCACAGACACAGAACCAAAGTTTGCCTCTATTGGAGACTATTGGAATGATGAAACAGTTGGATAGATCGCAGACTTGCTACATGACTATCAGGACCTATTTCCCACCAAGTTCACAGAGATGAAGGGAATAGTCGGAGACCTGGGAGTAATGAGGATACCATTGAAAGAGGATGCTAGACCAGTCAAGTAGCATCCATATAGATTAAATCCACGCTACAAAGAAAAAGTTAAGGATGAGATCGATAAGATGCTAGCAGCAGGCATCATTGAGCCCGTAGAAGAGAGCAAATGGGTTAGTCCCATGGTTGTGCAAGAAAAGAAAACCAAAGGAGACATCAGGATCTGTGTCGACTTACGTAAACTCAACGATGCATCGCTTCATGATCCATTCCCGACACCTTTCATTGATGAAGTACTAGACCATGTGGGAGGACAGGAGGTCCACTCCTTCACTGATGGATTTTCAGGCTATCACCAGATCAGAATCCACTCAGAAGATCGACATAAGACCACATTTGCAACAGAATGGGGCTCATTCCAGTATACGGTAATGCCCTTTGGTCTGAAGAATGCACCAGCTATCTTTTCTGGAGTAGTAGTTGCTGTATTTAAAGAATACATCCATAAATTCCTAGAAGTTTATTTTGATGATTGGACTATATTTGGATTAATTGACAAACACATAGGAGATTTAAGACTGATGTTAGAGAAATGTAGGCAGTACCAGATTTCTCTGAACTTGAAAAAATGTATATTCTGTGCGCCATTTGGTATTTTGTTGGGTCACATTGTTTGCAGGCAAGGCTTGATGGTAGATCCTGCAAAGATTGCCATTATTGTAAAGCTTCCAGCACCTAACTCAGTCAAACAATTGAGGACAATACTTGGTCATACCGGGTACTACAGAAAATTCATCAAGGGATATGCAAAGATTACAACACCGATGGAAAAAATGTTAAAGAAAGATGTAAAATTCCTATGGAATGAGGAATGCCAGCAGAGTCTAAACACACTTAAAGAGAAGATGGTTACATCACCCATCCTAGTATTCCCAGACTGAACTAAGCCGTTTCATGTACATGTGGATGCTTCTGGCATCGCACTAGGGTTTTTTTTAACACAACCAGGAGAAGGAGGTATCGATCATCCTATCGCATACTCCAGCAGAAAGCTGTCGACAGCAGAAAAGAACTACACCACAACAGAAAGAGAAGGCTTAGCTATGGTGTACACGCTACAGAAGTTCAGGCACTACTTGTTGGGTGCCTTGTTCAAGATGTTTACTGACCATTCCGCATTGAAGTATCTGGTCAATAAGCCAGTGTTAGGGGGAAGAATCTGCAGATGGTTACTCCTCTTTCAGGAGTATGATTTTGAAATCATTGTCAAACCAGGAAGATTGAATGCTGGACCTGACCATCTGTCACGAATAGACTCAGGAGAAGATCCAAGTAACCTAGAGGACAATTTGCCAGATGCGCAATTGTTTTCTATCCAGATCGCAGATGAGTACTATACTGATATCATTCACTTTCTCACTACAGGAAGGGCACCTGAGGAGTTTACCAAGCATCAAAAGAGGCAGTTGGTTGTTAAAGCAGCAGACTTCACCCTGATCGCAGGATAGTTATACAAGTTAGGTCCAGATGAAGTCCTGTGCAGATGTGTGATGCCACATGAAAAAGAGGCTATTATCAGAGAAGCACATTCAGGTGCCGCAGGAGGTCATTTCACAGGAAAGCCGACTGCGCAGAAAATCCTGACCGCAGGACTATGGTGGCCTATGTTACACAAAGCCATTAAGGACTTTTGCAGATGCTGTGATATTTGCCAGAGGGTAGGAAAACCTTCATGACGAGATGAAATGCTGCTGTGACCGCAGGTTACATTGCGCGCATTTAACAAGTGGGCTATAGACTTTGCGGGTCCTATCAACCCACCAGGAAAACAAACTGGTGCGAGATATATCATCACTGGAATAGAGTACCTCACTAGGTGGGCAGAGGCCAAAGCAGTAAGAAATTGTGATGCTGCTACAGCCGCACAGTTCATTTTTGAAAACATCATCACTAGATTTGGATGCCCAGTAATTTTGATGAGCGATCAAGGCACACACTTCTTGAATCACACCATTGAGGCCTTGACAGAAGAATTCCAGACACAGCACCATAAGAGTACTCCCTACCACCCACAAGCTAATGGTACGATGGAGGCCTTTAATAAGATTTTAGAAAATGCTCTTACTAAGATATGCAACAGCCAAAGGAATGATTGGGACCTCAGAGTTAACGCTGTATTATGGGCATATAGGACTACATGCAAGAAACTTACAGGTCACACACCTTTCAGCTTGGTGTATGGACAGGAGGCTGTTATGCCTATGGAGTATATTCTTCCCAGTTTAAGAATTGCTTAGATCACTGGAATGGCTGATACAGACACGGTGCATGAGAGGCTAGCGTAGCTGCTTGCCTTAGAGGAAGACAGATTCATCGCCGGATTCCATTAGAAAGTGTAGAAGGCACAAGAAAAAGCTTGGCATGATAGGCACATTAAGAGTAAGACTCTTCAGATTGGAAACCTAGTACTCCTCTATGACAGTAAATTTCTTAAGTTTCCAGGGAAGTTCAAGATGTATTGGTTGGGGCCATATCAGATATAGCAAGTTACAGAGGGAGGAGCCGTTCAGCTCAGCAAACTGAATGGGGAGCTTCTTCCCACGATGGTCAATGGCAGTAGGCTTAAGCTTTATATTGACAGCCACTCCACCTATCAGCCCTAACTCAGAAGTGAAAGGTGCAGATGTCTAGTGTAGTTGAAAGGAGGCATTGCACCGGGAATTAGTCTACACCGGTTGGTATTCTAAGTAGCAAGAATCGCATAAGGATGGTTCATTTAAAAAAAGAAAAGAAAAAAGAAAGTGTAAGTTTGTATTGAGCAAGTGATGCAGTGTGGCATCGCAGCAGCGCGATGTTTCTTCGTGCCACGTACCTAGTTGCAATGAGACAGAGGGCTAGTCAAGTCGCCTTTTGACAGGAAGTTAATGAGGAAATGACCGGTATACCTTACCGTAGATTTGGCAACAGCATAATAAATTTTTCCAGATTTGGCAAATCTCTGACGAGACCGGCGCCTGCATACACACGCTTCAAGGGAAATTGATCGGATTTCAGCATTTATTGAGGATCAGGATGATGGGTGTGGTCTCTTCCAAGCAATTAATACGACCGACGGGTTCAGTCTAGATGACCGTTGCATCCAGGATTATAGCCTTCAGCATAAAAGCAGAAATTATTCATTCGGGAGGGTTACTTTTGCAAAGAGCCAAGAGCTATAGAGTGCATTGTTAAGTTTTCCCTGAGCAGAGCTAATTTTGTTACAGAGTGCTGTGATTTCCAGAGTTTGCAGCCATTACCAATCCAAAGTATAACACCGAGTGGGTTCTGCCCGAGGAGGAACCTTTAGAAGACAGTCTGAGACGCTTCAAGCATGGTGGCTGTATGTCCGCTATGGCGACGCCGCCCAGGGTTGTGAAATTAGGAACATCACAGGTAAGACAATTTCCAAGGATGAGGAGTCAAGCGCAGGATGTAGAAGATGTCATCAAAGTCTCTACTGAAGAAAAGAAGAAAGAAGAGCTGATCAATGAAGATAAGAAAGCAGAGCAGCGGAATGATGAGAAGAAATCTCCCGCTAGGAAGAAAGTAAAAATGAGAAAAAGAAAGCAAGGGGAAAAGGAAGATGACCTATCTCATCAGCTCAGAGAAGAACAATAGGTTCCAAAGGTCAAGAATGAAAATATGCAGAACCCAAGCAGCGTGAATACCTGGAGCGAGTTGCTGAGAAGAAAAGTGAAAGGGAAAACAAACCGAACAAGCAGAACTTCAAGATGCAGACAAAGGCTTGTTGTCGGAATGGAATTCCTAGTTTGTATACCTTTCGCATAAGTAGGTTCCAGACTGAATGAAATGTTGAGAAGGCTGTAAGATACAGATTTTCCTTGTGATAAAACTTATAACCCAGATAAAGAGGAAAGGATATATGTGGAAGAATTCTCAAGACCGGAAGATCCTTAAAAGGCCTCGTAAGTGACGAGAGAGAGAGCATGACTGAGGGCAGGAAAGATAAGAGAGCCCAACGAACTAAGTTACAGAAACTATAAAGAGCGTGTCACAGCTATGGAGAACGAAGTCATAGGACTTCGGGACAAGCTTCAGCGCACTTCGCAGGAAGCCAAGGAGAAGCTACAGTAGGAGAAGCCTGTTGGTAGTGGCTCAGGAACGAGCCATAAGTAAGTGTTAGGGGACTGTTGGAGCAGGGTCCCGCAGCTACAGGAAAAGCTGCCAGTTTTGCGGATAGACAGTTTGGTGAAGAGGAAGAGATAAGGTGAAGCTATGATGCCGTAGCATGTTTCTAGCTGCAGAGCAGAGCTGGAAACCATGACTGTTGGAACAGAGAAGTCAAGGAAGACGACAGTACCTGAGCGGCTGAGAAGAGAGAGCTCAACCACTGCATTGAAGGCAGCGGCGAAGACAGGAGGGCTCAGCTACCCTCATAAAGGAAAAGGAGTGACGAGGCCGAGGCATTGAAGATGAAGGACAGAAGAAGGGAAGCGGTCCATAATACCCATGGTCAGTGCCGGGAAGAATGGAAGACTGCAAAGAGCAGTGGTGTGATGGAAAGTGGCTACCCCAAGTACAGATATGCCGACTGTCACTAGTTAGGGTTTGGGTTACTGTTGGGACAGGCCCACAGTGTTGTAATGGCGAGACCTTTGGGCCGCCTATAAAGGGATGTAATTTTTATTGTAAAAGGTTGGCATTTTGGGCATTTTAGGCCATCCAGCTAGTCAAATTATCAATAGTCTGTTAGCTTACTATTATTTTGTATTGTAGCAATTCGCAGGGATTGATAGACAGAGAGAGAGAGAGAGTGAGAGTATATTGTAAGAAGGAAATATAGAGAAGAGATCTAGGAGAGAAGGGCTCCAGGCTGAGTGCGGAGTTACCCAGAAGATATCTAGCTACATATGTGGTGTAGCAGAACTGTGTACCTCTCTCAAATTATAATATAGAAACACAGTTATGTGGACATAACTTCCACCCTGGAAGTGAACCACGTAAAATCAGAGTGTTATGTGTTTGATTCATGTGATTGTATTTACTTGTTAGATCTGTCATTCATTACATGAACTTTGCTTACAGTAAATGTATGTATGCGTTATCTAGTTCACAGCATATTATGAGGATAAATGCAAGTCGAAGTCTTTAAGTATTCTGTATAAGGGTTTGTCTAAGTTTCACTTAAGACAGTTAAGAGTCGTAGTATAAAACAACCTTGTGTATTGAGTCCTGTAAGTTGAACACAAGTAACACTAGGTATGCTGAGTCACGACGGGAGGATATCGCACCATCAGAGGAGCTGTGGTGTACTGCAGTTAAGGATCAAGCGGAAAAAAGAGTTACGTGTTGCCTAGGGTGTGGCGATGCGACAAGGATTAGAATCATTGCGAGTAAGAGGAAACTGCGCATCGCAGAGAGGAAAGAGCGGTCTCACAAGCTAAGAAGAGCTGCGAGATGCACACAGCACGCCATACAGAACCTGGTCGAGACACTTGAGTCTTTGGCCAACCCATCAAGATCACTTCGGGTGAGACTTCAGGCCACTTCGCGGTCTGTCGCCGAAAGGGCCAGTGAGTTAGGGGTGTTGTTGGTTCATTATAGTAAACCCGGGTCTGCCCAGATGACCAACATGATAAGTTAAGCAAAGCAGCTCACTTTATACCTGTTAAAACTACTTACAAAGCTGCAAACATAGCTGATATTTTTCTAAAACAGATTTTCCAATTACATGGAGTACCAAAAGTCATAATCTCAGATAGAGATCCTAAGTTTACATGAAACTTTTGGAAGTCTTTGTTTAAAGGGTTAAACACCACATTAAATTTCAATACTTCTTTCCATCCTCAAATAGATGGACAAACTGAAAGGGTAAACTAGGTATTGCAAGATTTATTAAGAATATATGTGAAAGACCAACCAGGTAAATGGGAGGACTATTTACATCTGGTAGAATTTGCTTATAATAATAATTATCAGACATCAACCAGATTTAGTCCGTTTGAAATTTTATATGGATGAAATTGTAATACTCTTATCTCTTGGAGTAATCCAATATATAGATTGGTATTAGGTCCAGAACTGTTGAAAGAAATGGAAGAAATTGTGAAACAAGTGCAGGGAAATTTGAAATTGGCACAGGATCGGCAGAAAAGTCAAGCAGACTTAAAAGAAACTCCAAAGGAGTTTTAGGTAGGTGAACATGTGTTCATCAAGGTAAGGCCCAAAAAGACCTCTCTAAGATTGGGGAGTTGTGCAAAACTGGCACCTTGTTATTGTGGCCCATTTGAAATTTTGTCTAGGATTGGACAAGTAGCTTATCAATTAGCATTACCACCTAACTTAAGAGTACATAATATTTTCCACATTTTCATTTTAAATAAATATGTTTATGATGCTACTCATGTTGTTAACTAGAATGTTGTACAAGTGGAACCAGAAGGAGAATTTCTGGTGGAACCAGACTGTATCCTCGGGAGGAGGGAAATTACACTTCGGAACCACACCATTGGACAGGTGAAGGTGCAATGGAAGCACCTTAGTCCAGAAGAAGCCACCTGGGAATTGGAAACTAAAATGCGAGATGCATATCCAATTCTGTTCCAGGGGACTTCGGAGGATGAAGAATAAATAACATTGAGGACAATGTTGTATTCTAAGGGGGTGTGTATGTCACATGCCCCAATTTTGCAAAATAATATTATCTTATTTTGAATTTATTCCAAGACATTATGTTAAATTTAATGCTAAGTTGTAAATGATGACTCAGCAGAGTCAAGGATGTGGAATGTAATTCTGAATATTTTAATTTTAAATAAATAAAAGTGGAGACAACCGCTTGGGAGAGCTGTTAAAAAGAGTGTTACTATTCAAGTTGGTGGAGGAGACTAGGTGGAGAGCAAATAGACAAGTGGCAACATCCTCAAACACTTCCTATGTTGCAGGTGGCAACCTCTCTACATTTGGGGTCATGATCCCCCAAGAAAGTGGGATCAGAGCAGGTGGCTCAATTAATGACAACTAACCCAAAAAGACCTAGGCAATCTTAATAAAAGTAGCCATTGAAGAGAGTTGAGGTTGCTCATTCCAGGAGAAGAATCATTTAGGTGAATGCACTTTAAGGAATTCATTGGGAAGGGAATTTTTGAGGAAGGTGTTTGAGGGGTAAACTGCAGGAAGGTGATCTAGTATAGCTTTGCGGCTGAAAGATCTTGCTGCAGTGTGCAGAGTTGGTATTGAGTCTTTGAACTAGTACTTTGTTGTTTTCTCCACCTAGTCCCAGCCAAGGAGACCAAGAACAGGCTCGGGGGTCCTGAGAAGTCACTTTTTGAGCGCTCTCTAGGAGTTGGTAGGGAGGAACGGCCTCCCATCGCTGTTGTCATCCAGCTTTAAAAACAGGTTCTACTATCTTTTAATTTTTGTGTTAAAGTTTATATCTGGCTATGAACATGATTTATATGCTACGTTGTGAACTGTTAAGTTTGAAATCTCTTAGTTGTTTTAATGCTGAATCTGTTCTTTGATGAAAAATAATCCTACCTGTGTTTTTCCCCATCTAGAGTAATCCAGATCGTACTCTAGCACAGGTAGTGTGTTTAAATGAATGAAGTATGATAGGAATATGAAATGAATAGAGTACTTATGTTTTTTAGAGTATTGAAATGTTTTCTTTCAGTAGATAGTTGTTTTTCCAGAAAGAATATTATCTGTTTCGTAGAGTTGTTGTTAGGACTAGACTGTATATTTAGAATATCAGAAAAGAAACAGAATCATATTATTTTACTAATAGTAGTATGTTCAAGTATGTAAATTCTTTCTTCTACATAGTACCTACTTCTATAAACTAAACATCTATACTGAAATAGAAGAAATAGTATTGTCAGTTGAATGCTTATTATTTATGTTAAGTAAAGATGTAATTATAATTCTGTTAGTTTATTTCTTTTCCAATAGTATTAACTAATTTACCTGCATCTATCTGAACTCTAAAATAAGAATTGGATAACTCTTACAGAATTATTTTCTTAGTATTAATAACTAAAGACAGTAGTAACCTATACATAAAGTATTATTAATGAAGAACTGCCTTACACACTTATAGACAAATTAGATGTAAGGAGTATTGACAGGATGAAAGTTCTTATCTCTTTCACCTAGTTTACAAAATAATCTTATTAAATAAACTCAACTATTATAGACTGTTCTCAGTCTTATTTAATAATATATATAAATGCAAACATAAACTTAAAAGAATTACAGTATTTACAAACAATGATATTATTAACCCAAATAATATTATTATTAGCATAAACAACATTGTTTCCAATTCCAAAGAAATTCTTTTATAAACTATAGAAATTATTAAAAGAAGAACAGAGATCATTTCTAAAAACCCTAACCTAGGATAAATCATAAGTTCAGATCTTTATAACCATTAAAAGAACCAGCTAAAATTATTACATAGAAATGAAATATAATACTGAACAACAGTTACAAATTTTATACTTATAAAAGAAACTGTGTCTTTTTATTTTATTGACAGGGTGTACCTGTGAAAGTGAAAGGCAGGGTTAAGCCCTTATGAGTATTACATTTGCAATTAGAAAAACATTGAAGTAATAAACCAAATCTATTAGATTATGTAACCATTAAATAACCAGGTAAATATAATTTACTCACAGTCCCTTAAGGACAAACAAAAGGGCTGTAATTATTATAAACTGGAATAATCTATTTCAAAATGAGGGTTTCCACAGGATAAACCCTAAATTCATAATTCTAAATAAAAACAAGCAAGAATTAAATTACGACTGTAAGTATCGGTCTTAAAGCTTAATTTATAAACCCTTGAAGAGTATTTTAAACAGAGTACAAATCTCGACTTACTGTCAAGAAGGGTAAAACCCTAACAGAGCTTAATATAAAACATATGTTAAACCAAACAAGTTTAAAGACAGAGCTGTCTTTGCAAAAACCATTAATTTAACCAGGCCGTAAAGCCAAGCATCAACCTAAATACATTGCTCAGTTAAACCGAGTCTACCCATCAACTAGAGAGGGTTTGATACTGATTTTTACAACAACCTGTAAAAACAAACTTCATAACTCGTGGCGAGTCAAGGGAGGGTTTCCCCAAACCCTGGTCGATTCCATTGACCACCCTAATACTAGTAGATTGACAAATCCAACACTTGGACCATGGGGCTTACCCAAAAATGAACCACGAGCCATGGAATTCATTGCTTGATTGTCTATTTTCATTACCGAGAAAGTTTATAGTGGCGAGCACCTGCAAGAAGTTCAGCAAACTACTGTCAGTAAGTAATAAACCTAAGTATTATTGTGCCTTCGTAACAACATTATATCGGTTGCAACTTAAAAAGAAGCAATAATAAATTCTTACCTGTTAACAAAAACGTCGAACAACCTTGTCAAAGCACTGTCATCTACAGGCTGTGTGAAATGAAGACTCAAACAGCCTGCAAGTGTAACCCTCACGCAATGGTGAGCCATGAGAACAGAAGAATGTAACTGAAGGAGACACTAAGCCACGAAGACAGCGAATGGGAGATTACACAGGTAGCGAGCCAAGGGTAACAAAAATATCCACTAGTTGCAAAGTGAGAACCCAGCCACTGAAAATGGCATTCAAAACCACACACCGGTGACAAATGCAGCACTGAATCAAGGCACAAGACAACTAGAGCAAGGAGGACCGGCGGCCGCCATAGAAGCCAAGAAAAGCAGCCTCAAGGGCCAGCAAAAACTGCGGTAAAGAATGATAAGGGCTAGGTTTACGATAGTGTTTTATATCTCCCACACTTGGTCAGGAGAAGACCACGTGGTCACATAAAATCAAACATGTAGTGGGTCATATACTATAGTGCCTGCATAAAATATAAAACCAATTATTAAATCATTGGGAATGAGGTTAAACTATAATATCAACCCAATAATTTTTCCATGCAATCGTTACTCATATGTGTCTTATCATATGTTAGTATAGTGACAAGATTATCAACGTGATGGTTACGTTGACCTAGCTTATAGTGACACTTTAAAACCTTGGTAAAAGCCTGATTTTGTTTATGCATTAAACTCTTTTCACCATTAAAATTATGTTATTATATCATAACATCACAATTACGATATGAATGGTTGCATATCTTTGCTCTAAACGTTGTTTTTATTATAATATAGAAATCAAATAATTCATGTCTTATTCATAGATAGAGATCAATGTTTTAGGTCTTTACTATAGATAAGAGATCAATGTTTTATGGGAGAGCTCATGCTAATCACCCATCAACCATTGTTTTCTTTTATACAAAGGTTTTAGTTTATACATAGGAAATCTCATATACAAGGACTTCGCAAGTTATAGTTTTTATAAATGGCATAATGTAATAGTTGAGAGGATTATAAACTCTAATTTAAATACGTTTAGAGCCATGAACTAGTTATAGACTAAGTATCTAACAAACAAATAGATTATGCCTGTCTATAAGACTTATATGAACTAATAACTCAATGGTAACAGAACTTGAAGTGGACAAAAACTTATTGTATGAACACTATTATGAAATTCTGTTACATAGATCAAAGCGACAATACTTTGATGGATTTTGGGTTATGACTCAACTTGGTTTTTATTTTCGATTCACTATGTCTAGTGGATAGTAAAGTAGTTATAGAACTAAACAAGATAATTAGAAAGTCGACCAGTTTCAAGAACATTAATCTCAGATAAACTGTTTGTAAACAGTAATGTAACTCAAGAGAAGTATAATAGAAAATTAAGAAATTGAATAGGAATGATCCTATTGAATCCAAAAATTACTAGAACCATAGGGTTCGACTTGAAAATAAAATATAGGCAAACCATGATCTCATGTAGGATGGTATTATGGTTGCAAATTGCACAATCGAACTTATACTATCCAAATTTTAATAGGCTATAAGTTATCTTGCAGAAGTGAAATGTGGGTCAATGGTTACACAGACAAGATAATGTACTATTACATAAATACTGACAAAAAAATCATTATAATATTACAAATTACATAGACTAAAGTAGAACTGCTTTGTAACTGAGATTCTAATGCTTAGAGTCGCAAACATATCTTACTGTCGTTACTTACTTCTGAACATGATTACAAGAAAAATTGAAGGAAGCCAATGGTTTTACCTCACAGAAACCGGTTTAAGTTTAGCAGCTTAATTACTAAGCTTTTTAATTGCAAATAAATACTTCTGGATACTTTAAATAATTTTTATTACGTACTTGATCGATCATACCTGTAAAAACCTGTAAGAACTAGTAATCATCTGTGTTAGCATGATTGCTAAGTAAGCCCTGTATTCAAAAGTGGATTCCACCTACTTGACATGAAAAGACTCATCAGTAAACTAAAGTAAATCATTACACAAGAAGACTTTATTCTTGTTACAAAAAAAAAAGAACTGTTGAGTTAATATAATTTAAGGTTTAATGAAACTAATTACTTGACTGTTTCCTTATTGAAAACCGTTAGCTGTTAGTATACCACAAGTTTTAGCATTTATTGTTATCTCAAAATTTTAAATTTTTGTGAAAATTTGGGGTTTTGACACAAGATCTTCCCATGCATCTATGGGCAGAAGCTGCTAGGATAGCTGTGTATGTATAGAACCATACTTTGCATAGAGTACTTGAGAACAAGACACCAGAAGAAGTCTTCTCCGGTAAGAAGCCAGAAGTTAGTCATCTCAGAATATTTGGTTGTCCAGTGTACATACACAGTCCAAAAGAAAAGAGGATGAAGTTAGATCCTTCAGGAAATAAGGGTATATTTGTAGGATATAGTGAAAGCTCGAAGGCTTACAGAATATACTTCCCAGGATTCAAGAAGATTGACATCAGCAGGGACGTAACATTTGAAGAAGACTCAGCTTACAACAAATCCAAAAAGAGACCTGTTGAAGACCTTGAAGAAACAGAAGCACACAAGATCCGAGATACAACTATGAACGAAGAAAATCCAGAAGAATATTGAGAAATAGAAGAACCCCATGAACCCGTAGATCCACCTCAAGAAAAGAATCCTTACAAAAGAAAATCTGCATGGATATGAGAGGCTATCCAAGGTGAAAAAAGATATGGGGCTCTAGAATAAATGCACAGAGAAAGAAAGAGAACTAAGTCCTACTCCGATTATTGAGCCCTATTGTGTGAAATCATTGATAAAGAACTTCCAACTATGAAGAAGCGGTAGAGAATAAAGGAGTACCATTCAATCAGGAAGAATGATGTCTAGGATGTGGTCCCAATACTAGAAGAGAAGTCTATTGTAACTTCCAAATGGATCTACAAGATCAAGCATGCTGTAGATGGCAACATAGAGAAACATAAATAAAGATTTGTGGCACGTGGCTTCTCCCAGAAGGAAGGTATAGATTATGAAGAAAATTTTGCACCTATATCCAGATACACTTCCATCAGATCAATACTTGCTCTAGCTGCAGTAATGAAATGGAAGATACACCAGATGGATGTCAAGGCTGCTTTCTTAATTGATGTAGTAGAAGAGGAAGTGTATGTGGAGCAACCACTCGGTTTTGAGACACATGACAAGGAGAATCATGTGTGCAAATTTAATAAGGCCACATATGGTTTGAAACATTAACCCAAAACATGGTATGGAAGAATTGACAGCTTCCTGACTGGCTTAGGCTTTACCAAGAGTAAAGAGGATTCCAACCTTTACTATAAGGTTGAGGAAGGGAACCGTGTGATACTCCTACTGTATGTAGATGACCTGTTTTTAACAGGTGAGGATGGGTTGATTGCTAACACAAAGAGGAAGCTTGATGCCGAGTTCGAGATGAAAAACTTGGGTATGATTCACTACTTTATAGGCATGGAGGTGTGGCAGAATGCAGATGGAATATCCTTGGGAGAAGGGAAGTATGCGGTAGAGATCCTGAAGAGGTTCGGGATGATGGACTGTAAGGCAATGACCAAACCTATGGCATCGAAATTGAAGCTATTTCGTGATGCTTCATAAGATTCGGTTGATGCTACGATGTATCATCAGATGATTGGGTCTTTGATGTACTTGATGAATACGAGACCAAATATTTTCTTTGTTGTGAACACATTAAGCCAGTTCTTGACGGATCCGAGACATTTTCACCTGATTGCTGCAAAGCATATTCTGAGGTACCTGAAGGGTACAATTGATTATGGGCTCAAGTATGAGGCAGATCATAAGATTAACCTGGAAGGTTATGTGGATTCAGATTGGGAAAGAAGTGCCATTTATAGGAAGATCACTTTAGGGTGCTACTTCTGTATGGGAGCAGGTGTGATCTCCTGGTTTAGCAGGAAGCAGTCCTGCATGGCACTGAGTATAGCTAAAGTAGAGTATGTCGCAATTTGTTCGGCTAGTTGTGAGGCAGTGTGGCTAAGGAAGCTACTATCTGATTTATTTGATCTCCAGTTGGATGCTACTTTATATTGCGACAACCAGAGTTGTGTGAAGTTTTTAGAGAACCTGGTGTTCCATGACAAGTCAAAGCATATCGATATCAAATATCACTATATCAGGGATATGGTGTAGAGGGGAGTAGTGAAGCTCTAGTATGTTGTGACGGACAAGCAAATGGCTGATGTGTTGACCAAGCCATTATCTAGAGTGAAGTTTGAATACTTCAGGGAGAAGCTTGGTGTTCTCTAGATCGAGGTTCCTTCCAAGGGGAAGTGATGAGTTCGAGAGCCTTTCTGACATGGTTGTGGGATGTGTTCCTCCCATGGTCAGATGTAAGTGCAGGATCCTTTCTGTGATGGTGGCAATCTGTGCCTCCCATGGTTAGATGTAAGTGTAGAGCCTTTCTGACATGGTGGTAAGCCAAGCCTCCCATGGTCAGATGTAAGTGCAGAGCCTTTCCGACATGGTCGCAGGCTAGGCCTCCCATGGTCGGATATAAGTGTTGAGCCTTTCTGACATGGTGGAAAGCCGGGCCTTCCATGGTCGGATGTAAGTGTTGAGCCTTTCTGACATGGTGGCAGGCTAGGATGCCCATGGTTAGATGTGAGTGCTGGGCCTTTCTGACATGGTGGCAGGATGGGCCTCCGATGGTTAATATAAGTGTTGGATGAGCCTTTTTGACATGGTGGTAGGATGGGCCTCGCATGGTTAGATGTGAGTGCTAGGAATTTCCAACATGGTGGCAGGATGGGCCTCCCATGGTCAGATATAAGTGCTGGATGAGCCTTTATGACATGGTGGTAGGCTGGGCCTCCCATGGTTAGATGTGAGTTTTGGGCCTTTCTGACATGGTGGCAGGCTAGGCCTCCCATAGTGAGATATAAGTGTTGGGCAGGAATTTTTGACATGGTGGAAGGATGGGCCTCCCATGGTCAGATATACGCACTGAAGAAGATGAAGAACTACATGGAGGCTAGGTCTACAACCAACATGAAAAAGGGTTGGCTCTGTAGAACTTCCTATGATGAGTAGAATTGAGAGATAACACCATTTGCTCGAGATAGTGGGAGCAGTGATGATGATTATGATCCAGTGATGATCTAGCTTTGATGATGATGATCCAGCTATGATGATGATCCATCTTTGATGAATGATCCAATGACGAAGACTTGTGCTGATGAATTATGTCAAGAGAATACCTTCCTAGTTAAGAGGGAGTGTTGATGTATTTATAACTTCAGAATGTATTCACTTGTATATTTTATATGTTGTATTTCTTTGTACCCCAATGTTCCTAACAGGAGAATCATTAATTTAATCAAGTCATGTAAATTCATAGAGGTTAACCCTCCTTGTTGATTGGGGGGCAAAGTCCCCACAGTTGAGGGGCACTAGGGTTATTAGACTCTCGTAGAGAAGTCGGCCTTGGTAAGTAATTGTCAAGTCGGAAACTAGTATAAATAGAGAGTGAGCCTCTCTATTTGAGACACACACTCACTCAACTGTAGCGCATGTGTGATAGAAGAGGAGCTCGCACAAGTGAGAGAGAGAACAATTATTGGAGATCATATTTCTGTATTTGGGTTTTACTTTTTCCATTAGTGCTCATTCTATCTTTGAGGAAGTTGCAGGGTTTTCTCCTTTATGGTTTCCCCGAGGAAAACTCTTTGTGTCTCTTTTCTCTTGTGATGATTTCTTTGCATGTTATTCTCTCAGATAAGATCCTAGATCATATTGATTAAATGATAAAAATCTAACACAGATTAATAATGCAGTCTTCTTGTCTTTAATTTATTATGACTAAGAGTGTAAAATATATGTATATCATTGACTAAGGGTGTCAAATATCCATATTGCATATGTCCCCCTATTGTATGAGTTCAAAATAGGACTTGATGGATGAAATGCATTACAAATAGAGGATTTTGACAAGTGCGCTAACGAGGAATTTCATAAACCTTGGATTTAGAAATTCTTGCCAACATAAACTAAAAATTGATATATACATTTTCCCAAACATGGGTATACCCAAGATTAGTTGTAAAAAGGATCATGGCCACCAAACCAAATACATTGTGGATCCATAAAATATGATGGTGAAACCACATGGCCATGAAGAATACACAATGGATCCATGTGAATGATATAGACTAGCCATGAACATATACAAAATGGATCTACATCTTAGTGTATATGAAGAATATATTAGAAAGTACATCCACTAATCCTCCATTGCACTCATCATAAAGTGATACATAATGTGCAACTTAGTGGGTGACAAGATCGATAGGTGACCATTCTCCCAGCTAGAGGTATTCAATCAAAACCATAAAGAATGACTCTTTCCTATGTGAATAAATGACCTGACATCAAACATCGAAAACATAATTTAACTACCAACCATTAATTTATAACCTTAACATATGCGAGACTTCCCATCGATGATGATAATGGGTGCCCATGTACTATGTACGATAATCAAGTGTGAATAAATGATATGCTATTGAACACTTGCTTGAATCAATTGAGTAGGGTTCAACGATGTATATACTCTATCTAATGTGAGCTTAAACAACACAATTTATTGTAAAAGGTGCATAAAACTACTCCCTAGACATTGAGTTGAACTCAATAGGAAGAGGTTCATCAAAAGGAGAGAATTAGTGTATCTCTCATGAATTGACATGAGACAGGTCACTCAATTGATTTTGAAACTAAATAAAACAAACCACTGAGCACATATTGATACCAAGAAGACAAACACAAATTTTCAATAGATCTAAGGAATGATTGACATATGTTTACCAACTTCCATTGACCATGAACACGGCACAATGATGACTTGGGAAATGATTGATGCTAAATAAATACCAATGGTATAAACCATCAATACAAGAGGCAATTAGTGGATTCCCCATGGTGATTGGAAGGATAACCAATTGACAAATTAAACTCAAACCCATGGTACAACTCTTATTATACTAAACTATAAGAGGCTTGATGTAAATGAGTGTCATATTCAAGGGAAAAAATTTACTAATGACCCCCTCCCCCTTAAACAACATAGTAATAAAGGTCAATATTATCCCCCCCCAATTCAATTTGTAAGTTTTTTTTAAATTTGCTTCCATTTTCATGTTTTTATCCATGCAAAAACGTTAAAAGCATTCTATAGTCCAGTGGGGGGAATGGAAGTCATAAAATCATGCGGCGACATTCCGAATGCATGGGGAATTCCTATGCAAAACAATGCAAAAAATGTACTAGTCTAGTTGTATAGACTCATAAATGTGTGCCCTCCATGGGTTGTTGGTCAATGAACAAAAGCGACTGACACTGATGGGAAGTGGTAAAAATGATGACAATGGTCATAAGCATAAAATAACACATGAGGATGGAGTAGTATGCATAAAGGCACATGCTAATGTAACATGAGGAAATGATGGGAACCCATCATGTAATGACCATAAAATATTAGTGAGAAGCATGAATGGACCAAACTCAAATCCATGATGTAATTAATGGGTTTCCCATGCTTATATAAAATTCAAATCATGGGTTCGAATTTGGAAAAGGGGTGCTAACTAGGGCAACCCATGTTGGGTAATCATTACTAACCAAGTTATGGTGATGTTAAAACAAATGCCAATGAAACAACAAGATGATGAGATCAACCCTAAGGTATGATGTCAACACAATACCATGTTAAAGTTCTAATGTATAGTCCAACAAACTATCACTATAAATTACCTAAACTACGTCTTAAAAACAATGTGAATAAATGATCTATACCAACATGCATGTTGTGGGAAAAACTATCCTAGTAACTAGGGTCAGGGTTATTAAATAGACCAATGGAAGATATCCTACTCTAATTTTCTACTCAATCAATCAATTTCAAATTCAATGCGGGAGAAAGTGAATTTACGCATATTTTGGTGGTTATATAGTTCGTAGGTGTGTGTTAATCCAAGTCTCATCCTTTACTTGAATCAATGATCACTCAGACCTACAAAAAACAAAACCAACAAAGCTTCATAAAAAAAATTGGGTATTTAATGCAAATAACAAAAATTCAACATTGAACTCATGATTAACTAAACGAATTGATTACTGAGGATACAATCAATTATTTCCAAATCATCACATAAAACAATCACACAATGAACAACAATATTTTTGGGAAAGGAAAAAAGAGTGATCTTATATGTAAAATAGAGAGACAACAACAAAGGATAATGTATCATTTGAGTTCTTGATGTAACTCCTCCATCACTAGCCTATATTATATTTTCCCAAGCCACTAACAGGTCTTCATCCACTGTCTTTCTTGATATTGGAATAAAATGGGTTGACTATATGCAACGAAATCCCCCATTCATTGGAAAGGAAGAAGAGAAACTCAAAACAAAGGGAATCCCGAGAGGCAATGCACTATAAAATCCTAGGGTGCTCATATTTCAATCCTTTAGCATGCAACATAATGATGGTTTTGGTCCCTTTATTCAAGTTTAGAACTTGCTTTTATACTTGGGAAAATTGATTTATGGATCTGAGTTGGGTATAACCAAGTCCATGCAGACTCGCAATGACCTTCAACCACTTGAAACACACAAGTGAGCACACATGTTTTTTTTCAAACTTTTAAGAGGTATACATGTGTTGCTAAAGGATAATACATGGATACACATACTACTAATAGACAACCTGCACATGCAAGACAAAATCAAGTATTTTTGAATTATTTCTCACAATTTTGATGTGCAAGAGAAATATAGGGGGTTTAGAATTAGTGAGTTTGAAAATTCTATAACAAATTACCCCTAATGTATGAGGTCAGAATATAATATGATGGATGAGCCAATAATATATATATATACAAGGAACTTGAAGAGTGGAACTTGGTAGGGTGCACTGATAATCGATCAGAAAAGGCATCTGCAACCAAAAACCAAGGATTGGAACAATCTCTTCCTGAGGTGGGCATACCCATGCTTAGGTGTAAATAAGTATGGTCGCCAAATGAAGTACACTACATATCCATGAAGCATATGAAACTGTTGAATCATGGCCACAAAAAAGAAGCACAATGGATCCATGTCAAATGCAGATCATATCCATGAAGATATACACAGTGGGTTAATGTCTCAATGTATAGTAGAAAATTAATTTGAACTAGAAAGAGTGTCATTTGGCTCTCCATGTAGTACCAATATTAATGATATTATATGGTATAGTGTTGCATGACTTAGGAAATACAAAATGTTATAATGTTATTGGAGCCCAAGGTATTTCATCCCAAATCATTGATATACACATGTTCTTACCATGTAAATAAATGATTTGTGTCAAACATGGTGAACATTGTTTGATTACAGGTCCTTGATGTATACCATTAACAAACATGAGACAACCTATACATGATGATAATGGGAGTCAAGGTACTTAATAAATTCTAATAAATGTGATTAAGGGAGTTATTGTTAAACAATTGTGGAATTTTTCAATTAGGAGACGTTGATGAATACCCATTGTCAATAGTGAGGGAACATGCCAATGATGACTGCAAGCCCCAAGGTACTAAAACATCTCTAGATTTCATTCCTAGAGAAATATGAGTCGGTAGGAGATACATTTGAATGGAGGAATTAATGGACTGACTTGTTTTGGATAGGTCTTGAAATTTTTTTGCAGGAACACACAACTCGGTATGTCTCTCATACACTAGATGTGAATAGTGCATGAATGAGACCCCTTTAGAAATAACCAACAATGAGATTCACAAAAAGGGAGAGGAATTCCACCCATGATGAAAATGGAATCTAAGGTACAACATGAATCCCAAAATGTGAATAAAGGTATTGCATTTGAACATAATGGGTAACGCTTAGTCAAAGATCAATGATGAGGCATTATCTGTTGAGCATGAAGTATCCTACCAGTGATGTAAGAAGGGACAAGGTGTTCTCAACTCTATCTCATATTCTCAGAGCAATATGACGTCATCAATGAGAAGTGAACCACTAGTTAGAATTCAATGGGGACCTTCTATAATAGGACAAGTTCCATCATTGGATATGATGATACCGAGTACAATTGTCAATAGGGAAGGCCAACATATAAAGTCATGGAATTTGAGGAATGGTCGACTCATTTTTGAAATTCCTTAGAACAAAAAACATGACACATGACTTTATAAACAACTAACACTGATGGATAGAACAATGATATAAAGTCAACAATTCATGAATAAATGAATACTAGTCCACAGTGATTGGAAGAGTAACTAATCGGAAGGGTTCTAGAATCAAATCATGGTTTAGTTTCTAAGGCCAATACTATAAGCCCATTTGTGTAAATATACATGACACAAGTGATTTGTTCAAAGGAGACATGATTGTTCTACGTAGGGAATATATAGGACATTAAATTTCTTTCTCCCCTCTCTCATTATATATATATATTTTTAAGAGGTATATAATTTTTTGTTTTAAACTTATATCCTTTTTATACATGTGAAGTTTCTAACAAAATAATTTTATGATATAGACCTAGGTATTATTTTACTTGCGGCACCATGAAATAGGAGGAGGCATAGAGAGGAGTAGGTCGAAGAAGATGAAGTTGCTATAGTTATGTGGAACATTTAGAGGAAACTAGAGGTATTGACTATCTCATTCCCTATTTCATTTATAGAAGACCTATTTGAGTGCTTGTAGAGTCAGGTTGTAGGTGTTCCTAGAGCTTTGGTTCATATCCTTCAACGTGTGGTCTCTCTAGTGCTCTATTATCAAGATGTGAATCTCGAGCCGGGGCCCAAGGCATATTATAACTTTGATGTATTTTGTATATTCAAAGGATTCAAAGTCCTATTTTGTATATCACTCAGAATCTTGATGACTTCATGCTTTTTGGTGTATTGAACTTAATGTAAATCGTATGATAATAAATGAGAAAACCATCGGTCACTTTTAATGTTCAAAAGTGTTTTCTTGCATATTTTTTACATGTGCTTGATTATTTATAAGACGCATGCCACTCTAATACATTCTTAGCTAATGCGTCATATAAAGAAGCTTCGCGGAACACTAACTTATGAAATAAATTGAAAATGTCGTTCAATAGGTCACATTCATAAAATTCTCTAAGGAGAAAAGGGTCACGAACATGGTATATGCCATTAATTTGTGACACTTCCAATTGAGAATCTAGGTGGAATGGCAAACTTTCGATTCCATGTAATATGGAATCCAACTAGAGTTTAATTACCACAATGTATTTGACAACATTATTAAGTTATGGACCAAGTTATAGTCCACCTGAACACACTAGATGACCTGTGGGTGAGTAGATCACCCAAGAAACGAAGGAAAGATTCCAAGTGCGTTGTCTAGAACCATTCACAAAGGTTGCATATATGTAGGTGTTTCCAACACCATTTTTCAACTAAACATAAATCACAATGAGAAGTGGTTAACAGAAAAGAGAAACTAACAAAGTAAAAACAATCTATCTACTTATAAAAGTACTAGCCCAAGGCATTTTTCAAGCATTACCACCTAAGCATAATACATCTTAATGTAGAGACCATTCTTGGTTAACAGAAAAGAGAAACTAACAAAGGAAAAACAATCTATCTACTTATAAAAGTACTATACCAAGCCATTTTCCAAGCATTACCACCTAAGCATAATACGCCTTAATGTAGAGACCATTCTTGGACACATTAAGCATATTCTCTTCAAAGTCTTGAAACTCATAAATTTTCCTTTTCTCAAGGATCGCCTCACATTGTAAGAACTAAGCCAAATTGAATTAAATTGTCATGAACTTAACTCATCGTTGTCCTAGTCATATATGAGTACCATGTATCCTTCCAAGAATACAAGAGGACAAACCGGCTTATCATACTAAGCCTTGAACTTATTTTTATGCACCTCATTCACAGTAGCCACATCTCTTCAATGTTCATATAGTTGTTCCATGTATACTAAATTTTCTTCCAAGGTGATAGTTTCATGTAGGATCTCAATGGATATCTTGAGAGATGGGAGCTCACATTCAGTTGGTAAGATATATTTAATTCCATGTAGAAGTTAGAATGGAGTAAATCCTGTGGCAATCTTGATTGAAGTTCGATATTCCCAAAGTAACAAGTATAGCATGATATGATATTTTTTCCTCCTGGTAACCATCCATTGCAAAATAGATTTCAAGGAAGGTGAGGGGTTATCCTATTGGATACCAAGATTGCCTTCTAGTTCTGTCATCATTTTATTTTGAAAATGGATGCCATTATTAGTGACAATCACTAGGAATACCAAATATAGTGATAACTTGATTGAATATGAAGTGTTTCGTTATTTCACCATCTCAAGTAAATGTAGGCATGGATTTGGCTCACTCATGACTTTAATGAGGTACTTATGACCTTTTGTCTATGTCGGATTACAAGTTGTAAAATCCACCCCCATTTTATGAAGGGACAAAAAGTGATAACATGATATAATGGAGCAGGATGTGCACACATTTTCTTGGAGAAAATTTGGCATAGGTGGCACTTGTTCACTTATTTGACACAATATGTAAATATAGAAATCCAAAAGTAATATGCATGCAATATCATTTGGGTTGTTTCCAACTGAGACAAATCACCGCCAAATGTTCCACCATGGAAATTATTCAACGCTCTCTCAGCTTCTTCATGAGTTAAACATATTCTAAGGATTGAATCAACCAATCTATGGTACAAGGTGTCACCAATGATAATATAATTAAATGCATGATGATAGATGCATTGTTGATCCTCATGAGGGAATTGGGATCGGACCCTTTGATTTTTGAGATACACCAGAATGTTTCCATACCAGGGGTCAAGAATGCATGTTTATTGGGTGACAATTATTTCTCAGGTGATTCCTTACCATATATAGGGAGATCAAACATCAAATCAACAAATGTCAAGGACCTTTTCAACTTAGATGATATGAATTCTAAGTCAAACTACTATATAATAACAATCCATTTATTATACTTTCCTATAATCATGCATTGGGACAATATATGTTGAAATGGATTGACATATTCAATTACTGTAGTTCATCTTATAACAATATAATTCCAAAGTCTTTGGACAACTTGGGAATCCATTAACACTATATTTTCAACATGTGAGTACCTCAACTTAGGACCAGTCAAGTTCATAGTCATATAGTATACTACATGCTCTTGATGGAGTTCATCTTCCAGAACTAAAACCATACCAATGGTTGATATAGATGCCGCTACGTATAATAGAAATCCTCGCTGTAGTATGGATTATGCAGGAGCATTGGGATCCACAACAAAAAACTGTAGATAGTTGAAGAATAAGACATTGGGAAGGAGTCGATCCCCTTCACATAGAAGAAGCAACAATCGTTCCCTATAGATTGAATTTGAAATAGAGGATTCAGAGAATAGGGACCGACTTGACTTAAACAGATTAGGTCATGATCGAGATCGAATATTGGTTGGAGGATTGTTCGAGTCGAAGGTGAAGTTGAATGAATAATTTGATGACAACATGGTTAACTAAGGACTAGGGAGCCATAAGAGTCGACGATGAGTCATTGAGTGAATGGAATTTGAGGATTAGTAAGAGGTATATCAACTGACAGATGGAGAGAAAGTTAGGATTGGTGTTGACGTAGAGTAGAGAGAATTCAAAATGATTATCCAATAGATGAATGCACTGATGCAGATTCGAAGTGCGAAAGTTAGGAATCATCATAAATGTAATTGACAAGTTCATGCATAAGTATTGGTAGTAGGAAAATTCAAAATAATCTAGAATGAACAACATGCCAAGAAGATTGCAAATGAAAAATTGAATGTCAAGTGTACCTAATGATTTAGAGAAGGGAAGTATCCAGAGGCTTCTAGAAGAATCAAAAGCAGGAAAATGAGGTAGTGGATAGTAGTATAAGTATTGATTGAAGTTAAGGAAGAAGGTATTTTGGCATGTAAAAGAAAAATTAGACACTTTGAACACATGTGAACTGTAGTCAACAAGGGATTTGAACCTTGACTTTGTATCAACAACATAATTGTTATTTAATCTCAAGAAATTAATAAAATGATATTTTTTTGGTGTATTTGTTTTTTTGTGTGTATTTGCTTGTGTGCTTTTGACTGTACTGCACTCTGGTCTGTGACTAGCTGGGGTGAGTTAGCTGTAGCATTAATCCTCATTACCATCTTGGTATTAGAGAAGGAGAATCCCAGTAGAAGAGTGGTGGAGATTCCAATTGCAATTGGACAAATGAAGTTGTTGGGTGAAGTGATAAATGGCTCAAAGAAGCATAAATGTCTGTTGTAGAGGATGAAGACATCACACAAGAGTGGTCATTGAATTCAAGATATTCAAGGAATGTGTTCAGGAAATGAAAACCTTGAAGAGTGAGTTAGTTGATGTGAAGGAAGCACATAAGATGGGTTTTGATTTTGAAACCCTAGACCACAATGATGAAGAAACCGAGGAAGAATATCCTAAGGAAGTAGAAGAAGACCCCAGAGACGCATTATTGAAAATATTTTCTGAAATGATGGGTAGATAAAAAATGGATCTGTTTACCTATGCAGGGAGTTGAAATCCTAAAGGATTGATACACTGGACCAGAGATATGGGAAAATAATTTGACATGGAGTATATTAAAGGCCATGGACAGGTAAAAGTATTGTGTTAAAAGCTAAAATGTCATGCCTCATTGTGGTGGGACAATGCACATGCTAACATAGTAAAGAAAGGAAATGATAAAAATAAAAATGGGGACATAATAGTCACCAATCTAAAGGATAAATTTCTTCCCAAAGGTTATATGACAACCTTGTTCTTAGAATTGTAGAACTTGAGATAAAAGGAGATAATTATTAAGGAATTCTATAGATTCCCCATAAGGTTAGGACAAAATTATAAGGGTGAATAAGGTGTGGAAAGATATGCCAATGGACTGAAATATGTCATTCAATATGAATTAATCATGTCTAGGTTCAAAACGGTCAGATAGTTTATCAATTAGCCTTAAATGTAGAAGAAACATTTTCAAGGAAAACCCCTAAAACAGAAGGAAAAATGTTGTGAGAGGTGGAGAAAAATTTACTACCACCAAAGGAAAAAATAGTGTAGTAAAGAAAGCAGAGAGCAACAAAATTAGGATGGATGAAGGCACTACAAGGAATCTTGCACCAAATTATAGTAGGGGTAGTGAAAACTCTATAGGTAGAGGTACATTTGGAAAAAGAGGAACTTTTGGAGGAAGGGGTGTAATAAATCTTATGAATGCCCAAAAAAACTTACATGTGACAAGAACGCCATATGTTATCACAAAAATATTGCACACATGCAACATTTTTCACAATTTACACAGTAAAGCATTATCAACATACAACAAAATCCAAATGAAGATACCTTCACAAGACCTAAAGAGAATCATGAGTCTAAAAAAGCCCCAAAATAGTCAAAATATGCAACCATGTGGGTAATATCCTATTTATGTGCATGGTAGCGCATGTGACTGGTGCAACACCCATACGACAATACAAACATTCCTTCAATACCTATGCAACTGGAAGAAACAACAAGATCTCACCCATCATCGGGGCATCAAAGGTTCATGAAAGCTCCATTTACTCCAAGAATTTGAATTTTGGCTTTCACACACTTGGTCTCCTTAAATGGACTTTCTTGCATATCTTGGAGTCACATCATGGATCATTAGGTTCACATTGGGATCTTGATATTTCTTAGCCACCTCTTGGCTTATAAAATAAAGTTATGGGCATGTTAATTGAAAGAGATTTTTTAGATCAAGGTTATGTTGTTGTATTTGTGCATAATATCTCCTATAGTTCACCATTTCCCTCTTGTTTAGCATTCACCAAAGTTTCTTACCTCCTTCCTCAAAGGGGAAGTGTTCTCCTCATTTGTTCTTCAAGACAATTGACATCTAGTGTGGAATAAATAGACCTCCCTTAGGAGAATTGTTTTCCTCCATTTGGAGTTCACGCCTATAAGTTTTTGTAATGATTGACCATTGGAAAATATAAGACGTGGTTTGGAATATATTGGTTGTTGGAGTTTGCATCTCTTACCACATCTTGCATTTTGTTTAATTTTGTTTTTATTTAATTTAATTATTTCTATTCCTACTAAGAACCACTTGTAGAATCACTTGGATCACTCACCCACACGCACTAGGAGAACTTAATATTGAGGACTTGTTGCAGACTACAAGGAATTTCCCCTAACCAAGTGGGAAGAAATCATTCTTGTGCATTATTTTCCACAACAGTATTTATGGAGACTCCACTTCATTTTAGTTCGTTTCTCTTTCACTAGGTTGTTATTTGTGAAGTGGCTAATTTATGGTATTTTATGATTGCAGGTGATGAGAACCATTTGTTTCATCCCAGGATTTTGACCCCAAAGAGGTCATTTTAATCATTTTATCATACGCACTATTCTTGGCGTCTTGACCGCATTGACAACATGAATATCCCTTCGACAGTCGTGCGACCCACACCCATAAACATACGTCCACCTAAGAATATTTCCCTCTCATGATAATGCGACATTATTGCACTATAACTGTGCGACAATGTGCTAGTGATTATTTTTGTCATGCTGCACCACATCTATTAATTGTTTTTACATGCTATAATTTGGGTTTATTTTATTTTTACCTGTTTTCAACAACAATTTTGTAGCCCAATTATGCTCAGTAATGAACTTGGACTAAGTTAAATTGAAATAGTTACTTGTTTCTTTACTAATTAGACCATCTAGACTAAGATCAGGTAGTAAAGGGGTCATCCCTAGAAATCTACTTTGCTAACCAACCTTGAGGCTTCCAAAGGGCCTCATTGTTGTCACTAGTATTAGTGACATCTTTAGTTAAATGAGTGTAAGAACCACTTTTTGCACACAAGAAAGGAGCTAAAGACACTCCTCTCCCTGAGCATTCTCTTCACCTCTTATTTCATGCAATATTGGTGAATAAAGAATCGCATTGAAGTGTGAAATACCTCCATTGCACAGCTAGCATTTTGTTTCTTTTTTCAAGCATCATTAGTATATTTATAGCTCAAGTTGCAATTCAATTTTTGTTTTGATCACTTTAGTTAATTGCAAGAAACACAATTTTCTTACATCACATATGATTGTCACTTGCATACACTAAGGGGCATAAATACTCTTTCAATCTAAGTATGCTCTTCACCTTGCATTCCATATGATCTTGGTGGATCAGAAAGGAAGGGAATTGTGAAATACCTCCCTTACACACCTTAATTCAACCAAACCCATAAAATCAACCATTATAAATGCTAACCAACTAAAATCCTCCATAGGAGGTCACAAAAAAATATGTTATTTTGGTAGGATTGATTGGGATAGGCATCTAAACAATGCCCACCAATATAGTTTTATTAAGCATTTTTTAAACATAGCCTTGTTGTCTTTTAGGGTGCTATCAAATCCTGCTATAAGCAAGTGTTCAAAGAAATATCAAATCATAAGTGTATCATGAACAAGTAGGTAAAATATGAGGTATATTTTCCATGCTCTCCCCTACAATTCACTCATATCATTGTAGGGAGACAACATTATACCTTCCAGGCCCAACAACTGATCCACATTTGACGCAAGGTAACCTTAGTGGCAAAAACTTGGGGAATATATAAGGATAATTTATGAGTGCAAGTGAGTCATGAATTCAACTATTTCCACTTGGAGGTATTTCCAAGTCTCTTTGATTGGAACATTGGCCCCATCACCGCTAGAACTAGATGTTTGTTACTTCCACTACTTAGTTGTTGTGTGGATTCCACTATCACCAATAATTATGATTTTGGGAGGACCAATTACATTTGAGAGGAAGGACATTAGGTATTATAGGGAATTTACACTTGTTTTTATTTCTAAATATAAGTTTATTTAAATCATAATTTAAAAAAGAACCTACATATGGTCAACTTTTCACTAAATCACTTTGCACATATCACTCACTTATTGCACCATTTTAGCATCTGTTTTGGTTGGCATACTTTTGAATTTTTTCATTTGTGTTTATTCACCACCCATTCCTCTAAATTTGACACTAGAATTCCACCATAGAGGAACATAAGCCCCCCTAAGGAAGTCCTGCAGACTACAAGGCCTTTCCCCTCTCTCGAGGGGTGCTTTCCTACTTTCTCCCCATGGTACATGAAGGAGATCACCTGGTCGAGGATCGATGCTCCTAAGACACATTGATTGGATCCTCTAGGCGAGGAAATACCCCACTTGATACATTCTATCCCCTCGAAGGGAATGTGGACCCTTTTTCCTTCTCCATTTAGTGAAGAGGTTCACCTTTCTATACTCCCCTAAGAAAAAATACCCCACTTTATTCCACCCCTTTGGAAGAGGACACACTATATCTTCATCTCCTCATAGAATACAAAGATCATTGCCGCATATTCCAAGTTATCCCCCTCTCAGAAACAACACACAAAGCACAATGGCGGCCTCCAACCCAAAACTACCATTCATGGAAAGTTTAAATATCCTTGTTCTAGATAAATTGGTTAATGATCCCATCACTCATGATAAAACTTGGCCTCATATGCCTGAAAATATCCCATCGGGCATCCCTAAGTTCAAAGGGAAATAGAGAGATGATCATACCAATCATATCATGTCTTTGCATATATGGTGTTCCTCAAAAAACATAGTAGCATATTTGATAAGGTTCTGTATATTCCAAAGAGCCCTAATTGGTAGGCTATAAAGTGGTACATAACTTTATCCCAGGAATATGATATCACATTTGAAACAATCACCATGAAATTTCTCTCTTACTTTTAGTTACCAATAAGACATGACTTATGCCTTGAAATTCTCATAACATTTTGACAAAAAAATGCAACACACATTGCGGATCACATCCATGAATGGCATCATCACCACTCTTTGTGCAAAATCGATATTCAACCTCCTTCCTTTTGGAATGGTTCCTCAAATATATCGAACCAACTATTGCAAAATAAGTGTCTACCTCTATGCCCCAAAATAAGGAATATGTGATTCTCAAAGCCCAAAACTTTAACCTCTTTTATGCCTAACTATGGTATTTGTATACCATACTATTAGATTCCCCTTTTCATTGATCATTAGATCCTCCCATTGTAGGGATGCCGCATTATGTAGATGGGTTGATCGGGTCAATTTTATCCCATGGTAAAGTTCCACTGAAACAAATATTGCACAACCACCCATGACGGCGCAATACAAACATGTCCCCATTATGTCAGATCCCCATATTCCTGTGCTAAATCCTTCATTTGGAAAAACCTAATACAAACCATACAACCCTACTTACCTAAATAAAAGCCAGGAAAAATTGTTTCCCAACTGCAAATGGAACCACTTGCGCCTACATCCACATCGTATGCAACACAACCAACCTATATCCCACCACCGAGGTGTAACCCTTATTATCCATACCTATGTCCCCATAGAATGACCACCATGCCACATATGGGGGTCATTTTTTACAACAATATATGTAAAAACAAACTCAACAGTTTGAACAGCGGAACATCACCAATCCCTCAAATCCCCAAAATTAGGCGAAGAAGAAGGGAAATAACAAGCAACCCCAACAATAGGGGAAGGGGGGAAACCAAGTTCCCCAACAAAACTTGAACCAAGTTAAACAACCACTCTAGGGGGTGAACCCCCCCAAGCAAAGAAAAACTCCAACCTAAGGACTAATTACCCTTTCTCAATCTATAGCGAATATGGCCATTACACTCACCATTGTCTGTTTATCCCTAATTTCCAATAGTTGGTGGGAGAAAAGAAAAAAACACCAAGAAACTCTCCTTAGGACCTCCTGCACCACAACCTCAACAAATGTTTTTGCAACAACCCTTTTCCAATCAAGGAGTGGTTACCTAGTAGCCGGATCCCCATCCCCCAGGCGATTGATCCTTCTGAAACATATTTATGAATTCAACATCTATTAACTGCCAAAGTCATGCCAAAGGGTACACTAGTGTTGATTCCTTACTTATCCTCGAAGAGTCTTCAGTCCCTTTGGGAGGTCCTTTACAGATTTCGAGCCCTAGCGTACAGAAAATTCCTAGGATACTAAAGGAACCACTTAGGTGTACCCTTCATAACACTCACATGAATACTTCTCACAATTATAGTATTCTTTATGACTTGTCACAATCGCCAGCCGCCATGTCCATGTTAGAAGTGCTTCAATATTTCCTTACACAATGCAAGGCCCTATTAAACAATCTTGGCTCTATCGACCCATCTGACTCATTCCTCATGAATTTCGACCTTGACAAAGGAAAACCATGAATTCCTTCATTTGTCACTTTCCAAGTCCTAGTTACCATGAATAAAATTATCATTCATTGGTGTATCATCAATGAAGACACATCCACATGTGTCATGTCCTTGAATGTTTGGAAACAAATGGGATCACTAGATTTAGTCCCATCCTCTATCTCTATTCGTGCAAATGATGGATGACCATTGGAAACCACAAGGATTATACCAGAACATCCCCATTGATTTAGGGGAAAAAATGGTAATGATCGATGTCGAATTCGTTGACGCCTAACTTGACTACACTATTCTCTTGGGTCGTAGTTACATCTATGAAATGAAGGAGGTCTCCTCCTTAGTTTTTTGTATCATGATGCTCCCCTTTAACGGGAAGGTGGTCACCCTAGACCAGCTTAATTACTATGACCCCCATTCCTCTACCAATCCTGAGAACTTCCTACCCGCAATAGGAGAAGCAAACCCAACCCCTTATGTTGAAATTTGCATGAGTGTGTACAAATATTCCTACCTTCTAGGGCCATATTCATTCCCTCCACCTAAAATCCCAACCTCAATGGATGATCTCATGTGCACCATTTTCACTTCTGAGAATGAGTCTCCCCATCCCATGGAATTATCAACAACAACCCCCAACATTCATGGCATCAACCAAGTATTGAGCCCTTCTATACCTTCCATGTTCTATATACCATTTCTATACCCCCCCTTTGGGGTGCAAGGAACACTATTTATGGCTCAATCAATGCTCCCTAGGCTCACATTGGGAATCCCTGTGTGGTACCTCATGCCACCGTTCCCTGAAATGGTCTCAAAACCCATCACACATTATGAAATGGTTCTAGTACATCAAGTTACTCCCACGGTACCATCCGCTGGACCAAATCCACCAGTGCCAAAGCAACCACTGAACGTCACAAAAACACACATTGGGGGCATCATTAAGCCTAATTTGAAAACCAAATCCAATGGAAACAACAATCAACCCAAGATGAAATCCCTAGCCACTAACTCTCAAAATACTAAATCTTCATCGGGAGTCACTAAACCCAAAGAAGGGGGTATACTTCAACATGTTTAGAATATAGTTGTCATTGATGTCAAAGGTATCACGAATGACAAATGAATAACCAATAGATATGGTAGTAGGAGGAGTTCAGTAATGAACAATGGAATAACCAAGGGTATGATAGTAGGACAAACTCAGTGAAAGACAAAAGTAGTGATGGCATGGCATGGATGATGATATGGAATATATGATGGCATGGAATGGCATAGATGATGATGTGGCATAAAGTTGAAATCATTGTTGCATTAGCATTATGACATCATTTTGGAGAAATATGGAAAATTGGTGAAAATCAGGAAATTGACTAAGTATGGAGTAAATAGTCAAAACTGGTCTAAGAGGGTATAAGAGAATTCTCACCATAATTCATGGGTTGACTAAAATTCCTACACCATGGTACCAGGTTATAGCTTGTTATAGTGGATACCTAGTCATGATTTCAGTTTGATTCCATCACTTTTGAGAAGAAAGTTCTAGGTCTGCCAAAACAAGGGTTTGTGCCAGAGCAAGAAAAAATGGCTAAAGTAATCTGAGAAATATGCTTGCCATAATTATGGGTTAGAGTAAATGTTGTAGCACATAGGGATTCTGAGAGTGAGAGAAAATAGAGATCGATTCATCGATCACTGTATGGATCGATGATGAACCTATAGGCCTAAGTCTGTGCAGTTATTAATGGTCGAGATTGAGGTAAGAGAAAATCCATGACTAAAGATGGGTTTCACATGTTGAAGTTATGCCTGAGATAACCAAAAATTGCCTAAAATAAATCATCTACATGAATATAGATCATGTTGTAGAGATATGGAGGTTCCAGAGATCAACAAATAATATAGATTTCGTAGTTAAAAGTGAGGAGCATAAAAGGTGAGTTGGGATGTGAAATCCGAAACTAATCGCCAAGAAGGAGATCAAGATCAACGGAGGAACTTGATCGTGGAAGTAGATCAAATATTGTTAGTGATTTTGTTGGGATAACTAGAACGGACAAATAAAATTCTATTGTGCACAAAATTTCTCTAAAATATACTTTATGATATTTGGAGTCCATCGTTGATCCGAACATATCTAGATTCGATAGCCCTCAAGGGATTTCGCAGATTCAACTAGTAGGTGGGTTAAAATTCTGGATGGGAGCAAAAAATAATTTACTGACAACGTGGATGGTCCAGATCAGTTAAGAGGAATTATGGAAGTCGATCTTGAGAAGATCGATGGTGGTGGATGATTTTCGCATAAAGAAAAGGGGATATCCACAAATCTGATCATAGATAAACGGTTAGGATTGAATCCACAAGGAAATCTATGGTGGGGAATGATTTTCGCACAAAGAAGAGGGGAGCACCCGCACTCCACATTAGATCATAGATTGACGGACAAGAATGAAGCTGCAAAGAAATCAACGGTTCCAAAGAGAAGCAGAAGGCAGAAAGCGGAAGATGAGAAATCAAGATATAGAATAATATGGGTTTCCGCTATCCGAAAGATCGACGGTTAGGAAGACATCCACAAAATATCGACGGTGCGGAAAGGAGTCTGCCAACTGGATGCGGAAGGTGGAAAGAGGAAGGTGGAGAATTGTAAAAGAAATGTTTTTTCTTTTTTTAGAACCTAATTTCTACAAACCGCGATCCGGAAGATCAATGGTCACAAATAAGTCCGCATGAGATCAACGGTGTGGAACGTTTGGTGCAGAAACCTAAGTGTAGAAAGACAATTTGAGAAATGCCTTAGTTAGGAAATCTATAGTCTAGGAGATCAACGGTCACGAAGAGGTTGAAGGAGATCAACGGTGTGGAATGGTTGAGTCAGAAAGCTAAGTGCAGAAAGACACTTTGAGAAATGTCATAGTTAGGCAATTCACAGTCTAGAAGATATATGATCATGAAGAACTTGAAGGAGATCAATGGTGTGGAATGGTTGAGGCAAAAAGCTAAGTGCAGAGAGATAATTTGAGAAATGTCATGGTTAGATAATATACATACCGCATCCCATCTCATATCTACGGTCAGGAAACAACTTGGGACAAGATCAACGGCTCAGGATGAGTGCAAAAAGACGACTGCGAAAAACGATTGCAGAAAGCCAATAGCGTGGAAAGACATTTTGAGATTTGCAGTTAGGAAAAAGCATGATATAAAATCAATAGTTCATGAATCCTGTGAAAGTTTGGAGTAAATCCCGTAAGTGTTAAATAAGAGGAAAATCGCACGATCAGAGATGAAGTTGAGGAAGCCCGCAGCATGAGTAGATGGAGAATCTCGCTGGAAAAACATGAAGGCTAGCACGCAGATTAAGAAGCCTGTGGAAGACCAGGGAAGGTTAAATTAATTAAATTAATTTAACAATTAAATAAAATAAATATTAAAATAGTAAGTAACAAAATTAATATCAATATGAGATATTTGAAGAGGTGCTAGGATGAAAGAACATGAGTTCGATCTGTAAGGTTGCAAAGGTTAAATGTTTAAACAGAATTCTAGATTAAAGTTTTATCAAACTGAGCTTTTTAGAAGGTATGAATACGAAAGGGTGTGACTGGTATGAAAAGGTACATTTCATAAAGAATGAAGAATGAATACACACACACACACACACACATATAGAAGAAGATTGAAGTGAATAGGCATGATTCTATGGTCCATATCATAGAAGAAGAAGCAGAGACCAGTAAGTATGACAGATATTGGGGGGAAAAGAATTCTGGGAGTTTACTAATAACATATTAGGGTGGCACGGTGGAGATAGGGTAGGAAACATGCATGCAGGGGGTTGTTTCCTCCTTCTAGCAGAAGCTGGTAAATAGGGTGTAGGAGCATCCTGTTAGTTGTAGCTGACAAAATAGGGGGTCATAGCCTCCTTCCAGTGGTACCTGGTAAATAGCGTATCGTAGAATCCTTTCAATAGCAACTGATAAAATAGGGGGTTGTAACCTCCTTCCAGTAGTTTCTGGTAAATAGGGTGTAATACCATCCTGTCTATAGAAGCAATAAAAACTATTTGTAAATAACAATTTGGCAGTAATATGAAGTATTGGTGGTTTACCCAATTGAGGTTCCATGATAAAATTATGTGTTTTGTGTATCTTTTCGATTATATGTTTTGATTAAAGTTTTAATAAGTGGTTAAAGTGGTAAAAATTTAACAATACTGATTCACTCCTCCCTCTCAATATTGACCAATATTCCAACACAACACACATTGAAATACCCCATCATGCATGATACACCTGTTGGTTTTGGAGCCTGATCTTCCAGATTCAGAGATGTTCTTTAGTCGTGTTTGTATCCTAGGTTTATTATACACTCATTCCCAAACCTTGGAGTAAGGGAGTAACCAGAGAGAAACTGAGTTTCTGCTAAGTTTCTGTTGGACTTCAAGCATGAAGATGAAAATAAAAAATTATCCAAGTCCAAGGTCCAGAGCATAGTCTAGCAAGTGCAGCAGCGGTGGAGTTGTTGCAATCAATATTCAAGTGGGAGGTTGTTGGATGTGGAGCCCGATCTTCTAGATTTAGAGATGTTATTCAGTCGTGTTGGTATATAAAAAAATTGGGATGTTTGTTGGCCAATATTTTTGTGGACCCATGGTATTGGGTTAACCGTAGTATTTTCCCATGGTATTTCCCCTATAAAAGAAAAGCATTGTAATACGGTTGGGTATGGTATGGTATTGTATGGTATAGTATTTGTTGGGCACCCAATATGCAAGTGAATTACAGCTAACATACAGAGTGTGCAATATTTATTGTCAACCCAGGGAAGTCTTGTATTTCAAGGATAACATGCACAATATATGCTTAAACACTTAATTACTGTGAATGAACAATCCTATCCTCTGTTCGTCTATGCTCATCCCAAGAATCCTTTTAATCTAGTTACCTTCTAAAGAATATAGTCACAATTACCTTATGCTATTCTTAATCTAGAAATTGAAAGATGAAATCACATCTAGATTACTTTTGCAGAAAAGGAGATCTTGTTCCAATCACTTAATGATTAACCCAACTATCTTAATCTGATTATTCTAGAAATCCAAAGACATGAATTGAATGTTAATCTAGGGATTCAAAGTACAGAAATTGAGTTCAACTATCCTATGAATTCAACGTACAGTAATGAAATTCTGCAATCATAAAAATAAGGAACAAACTGCAAGGATTCATGGAAACAACAACTAATGGATCTAAGGATGAACAGAGTTATTACAGCTACCACGCAAATTGCATAAATAATAATCCTACTCAGTCGACTGTCACACCATGCCACTATTTGCAAGAAATGCAATTAATAACACACTGTAAATCCACAACTGTTACAGCTTCTGGTGAAGAAATAAAATTAACATAGCATCACACAATAGAATAAGTAAAATGCAGAAATTAACTCAACAATCCCTGTGGGAAGGCGGGTCTAGCCTTCACACAGAGATGCTGGATGAACACACGTTGAAAACCCTTAAATATGAAGTAACTCCTTGTATTAAAAAGGTAGATCGATTACACAACTCTTAGTCACAGCTAATACAATGAATTGGTTACGGGTTCAACCCCTGGCTTAGAACAGTTCTCCATATTTATACAACGTAAATCATAACATCCTATCCCTATTATTGGGCAGCCATGAAGATATCTGATCTTCAGGCGCCCTAAATTACAACAACTGTCACAAACATGGTAGGACAAAAGATAGGAAATCTAGGGAAACTGTTAATCAACCCAGGAGTAATGATATCTTCAGATCACAGCTATACACGATTAGCAGTGCACTGTTGACCTCCAAATCTGACACATTCTGTTGCAACTATCTTTGTACAGCTTTTCCTGGGATAATATACTGGGACCGCATTCCTTGGGCAATGGTAGGATGGATGGTGATCAGCTTGAGCGATGAATGCCCATCCTTTTCGTAGCATGTTCAGCCCAATCTTCCTGCAGTCTATATATCTCAAAATACCTTTATAAACCATCATATGTTAGCATATTGAGAGATATAAAGCTTTAATTACCACAATCATAAGTATTAATAAAATAAGACAATAATCAGTCATACCTTGGCGACTTGAAGAGCAGAGTGAGGGAAAAACATCTATTTGGCATGCTTAATGGGGTAGGATAAGGCAAAAAGAGGTAAATAAGGATGGTCAAAAGGGGTCATTTCTAGGCCCAACATCTCCCCCCAATTGTCTTGTTGCATGTCCTCATGAAACAACCTTTATTATTCAGAATCTAAATCTTGCACTGTGCTCTGTTCATGGAGAGAAGAGAAGTTGTAGAGGAACTTAGACGTTCCTTCTTTTTCTATGAACCCTCTATGGGCAACCCAATATATCCAACATTGCTGCTCCTCTGCCTTGGTCAGTGAGAAATCCATCCTATATGGTTTTGCTGGCCACCGGATGAGAGGAAATTTAAAATTCAGGCCCAGCTAGTTAGCTCCACACTCCCTGATACATCCAACATAACCCTCAACCTTGGAACGCGCCTGTTCAAAATTTCTAAAATAATAGGGGTCTTTGTTCCTGAGCGTAGGAGAGGCATCCTACCACCTGTGCTTACTGCCTTCCAAAGCTGTTTGTTGATGTGTGTAGATTTGGTTGGTACAGGTAGAAATAACCTCCTCCTGCAGTTCTATTATGTGCCGAGTCTGGATGGGGCATGAGAGCAAACTCCTGTGTCGAGTAAGAAAAATACCAGGATTTTGAGGCTCACTTTGGACCCACATATTAGAATGGGCTTCATTGTGAGAAAAGGTTTGAAAATACCTTTCCCAATGAGCATGATTGCTCACAAAAGAACCAAAGGCTCTCAACTGAACATCTCCTGAAAAAGGGACAGGATTTGAATGGCGGTCGAGAGGACAAGCCATCTCATGCAAATACAGCTCGCACAACAGATTTTGGTCTTCAAAATTGCTTCTAAAAAGGGTCTCCAAGAATTTTTCTAAGGTTGTTATCTCAAATAACCTCCCTTCTTTCACAGCCCTTAACTTAAACCAAAAAAATTGTTCAAATAAAAAGACAGGGTAAGAAGAGGAAGGTACCCTAGTGCCCAGGAGTTCTTGTGAAAGAGCATACATCTGCTCTTTTTCCTTCTACATAGACTGGAACTTTTTCAGCTCCCTTAGTTTGTTCTATAGCTCTTCTTCTCGAAGTCTCTGGGTCATACGTTCTTCTGCCCATTTCTCATCCAGTCTTCTGATGGTATTTTTATGCTCAGTGAGGGAAACCATCCCTTCTTGGTATTCTTCCACTTGGATTTTCCATTTTCTTACCTCCATTCTTAGAATTGAGATTTTTGTTGTAGGGTTCAGGGCTTCTTCTTCTTCCGGGTACTCTTCTTTGTTAGAATTCGAGTCAATGAAATTTTGAAGAGATTCAATCCCCACTTTGTCACCTGATGTGCCACATTGGACATTCTGCACATCTGAAGTTACTTCTGGGGGTGCTGGTTCTTGTGTAACAGCAACCCCTCCTGGAATTCCTTTAGCAACAACTTCCACCCCTTCTAGAGATGTTGGTTCTTATGTAACAGCATCTTCTTTCTGAGGTTTCACTTTGGCAACTTTGGCAGCTGGTTGTGAGGATGTTGGTTCTTATGGATCAACTTCCTCCTGCATTTTAATTCCATTCTCTACCTGATCATCAGCTGCTATCTCAGCCAGAGATTGTGAGGCTACAAAGCCTCGTTCTTATTTTTCCTCATGTTGCTGATACTGGATGTCTTCTTCAGTATGCAGTTGTTCCTCCAGTATTTTAGTATCACCTAAGGGTTGTGATTGGACTTGTTGATCTTCACCTAAATCCATCTCAGAAATGACATCCACTTGTTTCATTTCTACTGCAATTTTCAGGGATGTTGGTTATTGTGTAACAACATCCTAATTCATTTCGTCATCTCCCTGTTGTTGTGATTCCAATTCTAGTATCTTTGTGTCCTGAGACAATTCTGGAGTTATAGTACAAAATTCTTCATTAGACTCCAGAGTGCCTTCGATTCCTAGTTCTCCTCCCCTCATTTGGGCAGCCACGTGAGCAAGAACATTCAAGGATGTTGGTTCTTATGTGACAGCATCTTGTTTTACCTCATCATTGTCTTGTTGTTGTGGTTCCGCTTCTATTATTTCTGTGTCATGGGAGGATTTCAGGGTTGCAGTGCAATCTTCATCCATAAAATCAGAATAACTTCATCCTTTGGTTCCTCTATCCCAAGGTTAGTGGCAATTTTGACATGCATATTTAAAGATGTTGGTTCTTGTGTGAAAACATCCTGTTTATCTGAAGCTTCCTCCTCCTGAAGTTTTTCTTGGGGATTTTCACCATCAATAATATCCAAGGATGTTGGTTCTTGTGTGACAACATCTTGTTCATCTACAGCTTCCTCCTCTTGAAGTTTTTCTTGGGGATTTTCACCATCAATAATATCCAAGGATGTTGGTTCTTGTGTGACAACATCTTGTTCATCTGTAGCTTCCTCATTGCCAGGCTCGGTAGGATCTGATCCTTCCACTTGATCTGCAGCTTCAACCAATGTGTGCAGCTTCCTTTCACCCTGTTTTCTCCATGCTTCTTTCCAATTTTCCAATTCCTTTTTGAGTGTTTGGACTTCCTCTTTTAATAGCCTATTTTCGAACAGAAGTCCTTCAATTCGGGGTTCTTCTTCAACCGACCCCTATGGGGCATCAATTGGTCTGGGGAACTCAATTTGGGGAACTCAATTTGTGCTTCTAAGGTTTCCCATCTTTCCCTTGCTGCTTTTGCTGCTACAACCGACCTAGTTCTTTTCCTTCTTATTGGTGGAGATACCTTAATTTCATCCTTTGATCTCCTCCTTTTTATTTGTGGTGCTGGAGTTTCTGGATTCACAGCTGAAGTAGAAGGATAATTCCTAGTTCTAGCATTTTCTTATTCCTCAAGATGTTCTTCCTCAATCAAGGTTCCTCCCCATTCAGGTGAGGATTCAATGGTCACCAACTCAATATTTTCTTTTGTTGCCATGGCTCTGTCATCTTCGGGTTCAATTGTTGCAACATTTAATGCTGCTCCAGTTTCACTCTTCGCTGTCAGAGCTACCCTACTATTTAGTTCTTCCACAGGGTTTTCATGTACATCTTCTCTCAATTGTTCTACTTGTACCCCTGGTTGATCCTCTGATCCAATCTCATCTCCCCCCCCAACTACATTGGAGGGGCTTCGAGCCTCCCGTTGTTCTTCATTTCCCCCCAACTATGGATGGACCTGCTCTTCTTCTATTGGAATACTGGGCAAAAGAACGGGTTCCTGAACTTGGGCTGTAAATTGGTCCCAGGTTATATTGTGTTGAGCAAGGGTCCTTAAGATTATTAATTTAATGAGGCCATGGTGAGTCAGTGAGGAGAGTGGATGTTTGGCAACTCGAACAAACCCCGCCATGTGATGTAAATCATTAAGCAAATAATATGGAATATTTAACAGAACCCTGTGAAGGAGATGAGAGAGCAAAGGGAATTCAGAATGATAGACTGTTTGGTACCTACCTTTGCAGGTGATGTATTTATTGAGAAAAAAAACGACTTGATGCCATGGCTGTGGAAATGATTGTACCACTATCCCTCTTCGCATCGTTTGAACCTGCTCCCCTTCCATTATAAAATCCTGTATTGCTGCAGTAGCAGGAGTTTGACGTTCAAACCAAGCTCTTTCCACCTAAGGAAGACCGGTGACTTCAGCCATTATGGCTTTAGAAACTTCAATACACAATACCCAAACCTCTATATGGGTTTCTGTAAGGTTCAAAGCGAACTATAAAGCTGCTTCACGGTGAAATCCATTCAGGTGTTCAAAAAAATCCGTCCAACCGGTGGCTTGAAAGATAGCAAAGACTGCAGCATTTCTTCTGAGTTCTCCTGTGTTTGAAGGTTCATAACGAGCCGGAATACCCATGTTTCTGTCTTCAGAATTATATTGCAATTCAACAAAAATACAAATTCCGACAATGGAGGTTACAGGACAAAGTATGCATGGACAGCTGAGAGGAGAGTTAGGAAAATTCAGAAAGTTTCAGCGCACCGGATTATTTGAAATTTTATCCCAAATTGGGAAAGGTGGAGGTTATTAGGTAGCATAATTGGTCATTACGTCGCACGAGCAGAGAGTTAATCGATGCAATAATGGGCATAAAAAGGGAGGTATGATTGATATTGTCAAATCATATTGATACTTAATCAAGTAGTTAATCAAAGCCATACCTTCAAAAATGTGTGATGGATGTCCTTTGGAGGATGATAGAGCATGTGATTGTAGTCATTGCAAAAGCTGAACTCTTGCATTGTGTAGTCATTAATTGTAATCATTATTATAGGGGTGCTGTAATAACCTCTTCCGTTGGCGAACCAAAAACCATTGTGTTAAAATGGTCGGAAATATGATGAATATTACATTATGAGTCAAATTGTCGGCATCAGAAATCGAAGCCATATCTAGAGGAGTTGCTATTTTGCAAAAAGATCTGCTAATAACATAGTAGTCACAGTCGTAGGCCATAAATAAATCAAAGCAGAGGCGCGATGTTCAATGATAGAAAAATCAGCTAAATGTAGCGGAGTTGTAGCTGCTGAAAAAGATGTCACAGCTGCCGGAAAAGGGGAAAAAAATGTTAAGCGGACGGAAAATGACTATGCTGTAGCTACGCGAAACGGGTTTTATAGTCAAAAGTAAAATGGGGTCACAACTTGTGGAAACGGAAGATGGCAGAATTTCACGGTGCTACAGCTGCCGAAAACGGTGTTGCAACTGCCAGAAAATAGGTGTTGCAGCTGCCAAAAAATGTGTGTTGCAGCTGCCGAAAAATGTGTTGCAGTTGCCGAAAATGGTGTTGCAGCTGCCAAAAAATGGGTGTTGAAGCTGCCAGAAAACGGGTGTTGCAGCTGCCGGAAAAAAAAAATTGTAGCTGTCGAAAAAAGGGTGTTGCAGCTGCGACAGATTTATTTAAGGAAAAGGAAAAGAAAAATTCGATGCAGGAAGTTATAGGGGGGATTATTATTATTTTTTTTGGTTTCCAGGCCCGATAATGACCACCATTCTTAGGCGCTTTCCTACTCAACAATGAAAAAAAAATGGATCAAGTGTGAAAGAAAAAGGATAACACATAACAGAAAAACAATTTATTTATGTACAAAGATCCATATGCGATTTACAGTGATTAATTAGTGATTGGCAGGGGCAGAGAAAAATTCTTTCCCTTGTGCTAATTGGTAATCTGGATCAACTGCAATTTGTGAGATAAATGAATCCTTTGAAATGGGCTTATGGTACAGTTGCAGCCTGTGACCATTAGCAAATAATGGTACACAGTTCTCATCAATGGTTACCAGGCTGACTGTACCATTATCAAATACTCTATCCACTAGGTATGGCCCCAGCCATCTTGTGCGCAGTTTACCCTTGAAATCTCTTTTGAATCTAGAATCATATAATAGTGCCCAGTCTCCCTCACAGAAGACCTTTTTGATGAATCGGTCATGCCAATTGGATCTCTGTTGCAGAATTAACACTGTCTGATCCACAATAGCCAACCGGTTCTCATCCAGTTCATTCAACTGGTTCAATCTCCTCTTCCGGGCTTCAGTTACATCTAGGTTTACCTCTGTGGCCGTATTCAAAGTCTTAATTTCAAATTCAATTGGGAAGACGACACTTTTACCATACACTAAGTCGTAAGGAGAGAAACCTGTAGTGTTACGCCACGTGGTGCGATATGCCCATAATGCTTCTGAGAGTCTGTCAGCCCAATCTCTATGATGGCTCTTGATTGTCTTGGTGAGGATAGATTCAATGAATTTATTAGTGCTTTCCACCTGGCCATTGGCTTGGGGATGGTAAGGTGAAGCTACCCGATGTTGAACATGGTATTTTCATAGCAGAGCTTCAAATTGATGAGACATAAACTACGGTCCTCCGTCAGTAACTACTTCCTTAGGTACCCCAAAAAGGGTAAATATTTCACTGTACAGGAAGTCAATCATAGCCTGGTCATTCTCCTTCACCAGGGCTACAGCTTCTACCCATTTTTTCATATAGTCAGTATAGACCAAGATGTAGGCTTTCTACTTGGAATGAGGGCTGATAGGGCCAACAAAATCTAGAGCCCATCTATCAAAGGGTTCAATCACTGATTGTGGTTGTAGAGGCATTTGATCTAATCTATTGGGCTGACCCATCCTTTGGCAGCTATCACAAGACTGGACATACCTTTTTGCATCCCTGAAAAGAGTTGGCAAATAGTAGCCCATTCTCAGCGCTTTGTGTCCTGTCCTTCTTTCTGCAAAATGTCCCCCACAAGGTTCATCATGGCAGGCCTTTAGTATATGAAATATTTCATCTTCCCTTACACATCTTCTGATTTCAAGATCAGTACCTGTGTAAAAGAGGTGACCATTTACCGAACAATACTTGGCACTTTGCTAGATGATTTTTCTCTTTTTCTTTTGGACATATGTGTCGGAATCTTTCCTGCAACCAAGTAATTAGCGACATCTGCATACCAAGGAGAATGGGCTGAAACTGCAAATAAATGTTCATCTGGAAAAGAGTCTTCAACAGGCAAATTGTCATCACTGTTAGTGAAACGAGATAAAAAATCAGCGACAACATTTTCTTTTCCAGGTTTATCTATGATTGTAATATCAAATTCCTGTAATAATAAGAGCCATCTAGTCATTCTGGCATTAGTGACAGGTTTATTCATTAGATATTTAATGGCAGAGTGGTCAGTGTGCACAAATTTAGGATATCCAATAATGTAGTGTTGAAATTTGTTAATGGAGTAGACAATAGCTAAGAAATCCTTCTCGGTGACAGTGTAATTAAGTTCTGCAGGGGCTAAGTTTTTACTAATATAATAAATTTCATAAGGTACTTGACCATCCTTCTGTCCTAAAACTGCTCCAATAACGACATCAGAAGCATCTGAAGAAATGTGGAAAGGTAGGGTCCAATTGGGCCCTCTTAAGATAAGAGCTATGGAAAGCTTCTCCTTAAGCTTAAAAAACGTTGTCTGGCATGCTTCATTCCAAACAAACTGCACATCCTTCATTAACAGTGAAAATAAAGGAGAAGCAAGTTTGGAAAAAATTTCTATAAATCTTTGGTAGTATCCAGCATTTCCTAGGAAACTTCACACCTCTTTTTGAGTTGCAGGAGTAGGTATATTTTTTATTACCTTGATTTTTGAGGGATCCACCTGAATGCCATCAGCAGAGATGAAGTGCCCCAATACTACGCCTTCACTCATCATCATATGGCACTTTTCAGTGCTTAAAGAGAGCTGGGTCTGTTCATAGCGAGTTAAAACCTTTTTCAAAATTTCCAGTGCTTCTTCAAAATCCTTGACATAAGGAGTGAAATCATCCATAAAAATTTCCATACTGTCATTAACTAATTTTGAAAATATGCCGATTACAACTCTTTGAAATTTTGCTGGTGCATTACATAAACCAAAGGGAAGCACTCTGTAAGCAAACGTTCCCCAGGGACAGGTGAAGGTAGTTTTATATTGGTCTTTAGGAGCAATTTGAATCTGATTGTACTCGCTAAACGCATCCAGGAAGGAGAAGAACTTCTTCCCTGATAAGGTGTCGAGTACTTGATCGATAAAGGGCAAGGGAAAATGGTATTTTTGTGTGGCTTTGGTCAGCTCCCTATGGTTGACACAGACTCTCATTTACCATTTTTCTTGGGTATAATTACAAGCAGGGAGACCCACTCGCTGTCTGAAATAGGATATATAAATCCAATTTCCAAGAATTTCTGAATTTCTTCCTTCACTATGTCCCTAAGATTGGGGTTCATTCATCGTTGAGGCCGGCACACAGGCCGGGAGTCACTTTTAATATAAATATGATGGGTGCACAAGTTAGAGGGAATACCCCTCATGTCCGTATACTCCCCAGCAAATGCCCCCTTGTGCTCTTTCAAGAGACTGATTAGGCGCTTTTGTTCATATAAGGAGAGGCTGGGGTTAATATTCAGGGTTCTTCTAGACTCTACCTCAATGGGAATACTTTTCAAATTTTTCAATACTGGGATTATGTGTGTGTCATCGACTAGTGCTTCTTCTATGAGATTTTCTTGTTCTTCCTTACCCAGAGTAATGTTCAGGNTCTATGAGATTTTCTTGTTCTTCCTTACCCAGAGTAATGTTCAAGATTTGATAAACTTCTTTATTGACTGAGGTGGGTTCACTGATGAAATTATTAATGGCATCGTCTTTAGTTTCATCTTTAAAACTTAAGGCCTTCCCTATAGTTAATAATGGTTGAACGCCCTCTTCTTCCTCTAGCTCCATCCATAAAGAAGTTTCAGCTTCTAGGATCAGCCGAGCTGGAGGGTAGAGAGTGAGGTTCTTTGTCTCAGTTCCATATGATATGGTCATAGACCCAAATCGGCAGCTGGTGCAAGCATCAGCTGTGGCTAACCAAGGCCTTCCTAGGATCAGTGGGTGTCCTCCTAGCTATGAATTAGGTTGTAAAACCAATAAGTCAGTAGGGTACTCCCAAGAATCAACTGAGATGACATGATCATCCAAAATTTATTCAGGTTTAATGGTGGATCTATCTGCCAGTTCTAAAATGGTGGGAGTTGGCCTAAGATTAGTGAGCCCAAGTTTTCTTACAGTTTCAATTGTCATGACATTAATTGCCACTCCTAAATCTACCAGTACGTTGGGTATCTATGTATGCCCAATCTGCACAATAACAGTGGGATTCCCAGGATCATCATATTTATCCAAAAGGGTTTTTCCCATTATCAATGCAGATAATTTCCCCATGACATGAACAATGGGAGGATCTCTGGGTTTCCTTCCTAGTTTCTTTGTGCACAGATCCTGAATAGTTCTAGCATAGATAGGCACATCTTGAAGGAGGGGAATTTTAACATAAAGATTCTTTAACTCTCCTAAGAGGTTAAACTAAGGTTGTCCCCCTACCCTTGGTAGCATTAATCTCTCGGGATACGGTGGTTGCCTAATCAGCTGGGTAGGCTATGTATCACTAGATATATCATGTTGTATTTCAGTTGACCCATCAGTGGGATGTTCAGCGTCTTGAATGATGGGGGTTGTATTAAATAGATGTTGTGGATTCGCTCCTTCTTCATGTACAGGGGATGGAACATCTTCAATGATTACAGGCTCTACTATTTTTCCTGATCGTAAGCGGATATCGTTGCAAGGCACATGAGAAAGGGAGTAGGCAGCCATGTTGACAGTCTCAAATTGATGGACTGTTTTATTCTTTGGGTTAGGATTAGGTTGAGCAGGCAGCTAAGGTCATATCGGTATATTAGGGGCAGAATTGTTCTGCAACTGTAGCTGCGATTGTTGATGAGGATATTGGGGATATTGATGATATTGAGGATTTTGAGGAGGGTATGATTGCTGTTGATGTGGAGGTTGTTTAGGAAACTGGTTTTCTGGATGGAAATTCCTCCATCTAGGAGACCAAGAAGTTGGTTGGTGTGGTGGCTCAACCCAGGGGTTCCAAGAGTTATAATTTTGCATTGAAGGTTGAGAGGGGTTCCATTGAGAATAAGATGAAGGGAATTGTGTATTCATCTTTTGCATATTATTCCAATTATTCATGTTATTCAAAAATGGAAACGAGTCTGGAGTCATACCTTGGTTTCAAGGCTGTTAGGGCTATTTTGGTGCAATGAAGTAGGCCGATTCCACCTCTAGAGTTGATGCCTAAAGAAAAACCTTCATTTGGGGAAGTGACAGGAATTCTTTTGTGTCGTGGTTTAGCTCTCATAGCTTACACACTTCTACCTTGTCGAGTGGGCACTCCTTCAGAGGGTGGTTCTTTCTACATCGAGGGCAGAACACACCTAGAGTGAGATCGTCTACTGCCTATTTTTGCTTTTCCCTCAAGACGTCGATTTTCGAGGAGATAGAGATCATCATTTCTGTTTTGAAATTTTCAAGGAGGTTTCCTATCTCTGCACAGGTGGCTCCTCCATTGGATGACTTCTGAGTTCTGTCGAAGACATCACATTCTAGCTTATCCCATTTGTCCCGCCTGTTATTCCTAGAAGACCCCCTGGAGTATCTTTTACATAATTCCACAATATTCTCAAAAGACTCCTTGGAGATATCCCCCTTTCCTAACAGGTTTAACATATCTAGAAATTCATCCCTAATCCCGCGAAGCAGGATTATCCTGAGCACATCTAACCCCATGTTCGTTTGTCCAGCTCTTTGCACATTGTATAAAAGCCTCTCTACAAAATCTTCCAGACTTTCGTCCTCCTTCTGGACCATTTTAAACAATTCATCTCTCTTGTCCTTGGTGTTGCAATATTCCTGATATTTCTCTAGGAACACTTGTTTCATCCTGTCCCAATTAGTATCGGTTCCACCTCCGAGGCTCATGAACCAGCGTAATGCATTGTCCTTCAAAGTGGCAGGGAAGAGCTTCAGCTTTTGTGCATCGGTGATGTAGTCATAGCTGCGACAGAGGATATCAAATTCAAAAAGAAATTCATCTGGATCCTCTGTTACTTTTCCATGAAAGCGAGGCAACACCGATGGTGATATATTTTTCATAGGGGCTGTCCCTTCCGGTTGTTGAATTGGGAACTGAAGTGTATCCACCGTTCCTTCAGGCAGGGAATGATCTTCAAGATGATGGTTTTCTCCCATCGCCTCTTCCTCATCAGATTCATGTCTGTTACTCATTCCTTCTTTTGTTTTCTCCTCTTCATTCTTCTCTTCTCTCTTCTCTTCATTGTTCCACTGATCAACAATTTTCTGATGAAACTGTGTCCACTCCTATTCAGTTACAACCTTTCCGTAAATGTGATAGATTGGACTTCAATTAACAGATCCTGATGTACCAACCTTGTCCTCCTCTGTAGGGGTATTTAAGGATGTTGCAGTTGCTCATGTGTTCTCCACTGTGGATCCTGACGCTGGCACCCCAGGATCAGTAGGGATTCTTTTGATAGGCGTTTCCTGATAGCAATCCCTGGTAGAAGAATTAGTTCTATTAACAAGATCGTCAATGAATGTTCTTCTGCCCAATTGTGGACCTCGACCATGACCTCGACCACCTGCACTGTTAGTATTTTGTGGGGTTTTGGGAGTTGGAAGATGATCATGCTTTACCCTTCTTGTATTCATACAGCCCAAATCATTCCAACGAAAAGTTAAAAGAGATTGTATAGAAACAATTACAGGATGCAACTAATTATAGTGTTTAATTTTTATCCTTCCCCGGCAATGGTGCCAAAATGTTGGGCACCCAATATGCAAGTGAATTACAACTAACATACAAAGTGTGCAATATTTATTGTCAACCCAGGGAAGTCTTGTATTTCAAGGATACCATGCACAATATATGCTTAAACACTTAATTACTATGAATGAACAATCCTATCCTCTGTTCGGCTATGCTTATCCCAAGAATCCTTTTAATCTAGTTACCTTCTAAAGAATACAGTCACAATTACCTTCTGCTATTCTTAATCTAAAAATTGAAAGATGAAATCACATCTAGATTAATTTTGTAGAAAAGGAGATCATGTTCCAATCACTTAATGATTAACCCAACTATCTTAATCTGATTATTCTAGAAATCCAAAGACATGAATTGAATGTTAATCTAGGGATTCAAAGTACAGAAATTGAGTTCAGCTATCCTATGAATTCAACGTACAGGAACGAAATCCTGCAATCATAAAAATAAGGAACAAATTGCAAGGATTCATGGAAACAACAACTAAAGGATCTAAGGATGAACAGAGCTATTACAACTACCACGCAAATTGCATAAAGAATAATCCTGCTCAGTCGACTATCACACCATGCCACTACAGATTTCCAAGAAATGCAATTAATAACACACTGTAAATCCACAACTGTTATAGCTTCCTGTGAAGAAATAAAATTAACATAGCATCACATAACAGAATAAGTAAAATGCCTAAATTAACTCAACAATTCCTGTGGGAAGGCGGGCCCAGCATTCACACAGAGATGCTGGATGAACATACGTTAAAAACCCTTAGATCTGAAGTAACTCCTTGTATTAAAAAGGTAGATCAATTACACAACTCTTAGTCACAGCTAATACAATGAATTGGTTACAGGTTCAACCCTTGGCTCAGAACAGTTCTCCATATTTATACAACGTAAATCATAGCATCCTATCCCTATTATTGGGCAGCCATGAAGATCTCTGATCTTCAGGCACCCTAAATTACAACAACTGTTACAAACATGGCAGGACAAAAGATAGGAAATATAGGGAAACTATTTGAGCGACCCAGGAGTAATGATATCTTCAGATCACAGCTATACACGATCAACAGTGCACTGTTGACCTCCAAATTTGACGCATTCTATTGCAACTATATTTGTACAACTTTGCCTGGGATAATATACTGGGATCACATTCCTTGGGCAATGGTAGGATGGATGGCGATCAGCTTGAGCGATGAATTCCCATCCTTTTCATAGCATGTTCAGCCCGATCTTCCTGCAGTCTATATATCTCAAAATACCTTTATAAACCATCATATGTTAGCATATTGAGAGATATAAAGCTTTAATTACCACAATCATAAGTATTAATAAAATAAGACAATAATCAATCATACCTTGGTGACTTGAAGAGCAGAGTGAGGGAAAAACATCTATTGGGCATGCTCAATGGGGTAGGATAGGGAAAAAAGAGGTAAATAAGGATGGTCAAAAGGGGCCATTTCTGGGCCCAACAGTATTGTATTGTAGAATTGTAAACCATCTCTGTGATTGTGTGAGAGAGACAATGAGAGCGTGAAGAGGAAGTGTAGTGGTGTTGCTCCAAGTTGTATCCCTTCATCTTTCTGGACGCTCATAAAAGGATTGGAAATTTCTATGTGGAAATAGCCCATTTCTTGGGTGAACCACATTATATCTATGTCTCTATGTAATGTGTTAAATGCAATTTTGCATCTTATTTAATGATTTAATTGTATATATTTTATTACTTCGCGGTCCTGTTTCTAACAATTGGTATCAGAGCCAAAATTTCTATTTGGCTGGTAAAATCACAGGAAAGAAAGGGTTCCTAGTTCGAGTGGGAGTAATGGCGGAAGAAGGAAAGTTTAGGGTCAAGAAATTCAATGGCCAAAACTACCAGTTATGGAAGATGCAAATGGAGGAGTATCCATACTAGAAGGATATCTACCTACCGTTGGGTAGAAAAGAAAAATAGCCAGCGACTATAAAGGATGAAGAATGGGAGGTTCTTGATAGAAAGGCAGTGGGAACAATACGGATGTTTTTAGATTTGTCGATGGATTTCAATATTTTAAAAGAAAAAACAACAAAGGGTGTGATGAACGCATTGGGTAAGATCTACAAAAAACAATTGGCTTCCATCAAGGTATTTTATAATGAAGCATTTATTTAATATGAAGATGTTGGAAGGTGGATCTGTTGCTAACCATTTAAATGAGTTTAATACACTTACCAGTTAGTTAATTTATGTAAAAGTGAACTTTGAGGATGAGTTTGGGGCTCTTATAATCTTGTGCTCATTGCCATAAAATTGGAATAGATTGGTCATGGCTGTAAGTAACTCTATCCCTAGTTCAAACACTCTTAAGTTTGATGATGTTGTTGGTGTTATTCTCAGCAAGAAAATACAAAGAAAAAGCACAGGTGAGACATCAGGTAATGTGTTGACCATGTAGAGAAGAGGGAGAAAAAAGGAGAGAGGAAGGAGCCCAGATAATCACAGAAAGTCTGGAAAGGGCAGATCCAAGTCCAGATTCAGAAAAATAAAGTGTTGGAATTGTGGTAAGAAATGACATCTGAAGAAAGACTGTAGATCTCCAAAGAAAAAAGGAGATGGGAAACAAGAGACTACTCATGAAGCAAATGTAGCAGGTGATGTGTTACAAGATGTTTTTATTCTTGAATTAGATAACACTAGTGATTACTGGGTATTCGATTCAGGGGCTTCATGTCATGCTACACCCAATAGGAAATACTTTCATGATTATGTTCAAGGTGATTTTGGACATGTTTTTATTGGGGGATGATGAACCATGTAAAATTGTTGGAAAGGGCAAGGTAAAGATTAAGTTAAATAATGGAAGTGAATGGATTCTAAAATATGTAAGGCACATTCATTCTATGAAAAGAAATATGATCTCAACAGGAAAGTTGGGAGATAGCGGTTGTTTGTCTACATTTGGAGAAACACGGTGGAAGATCACTAAAGGAGAGAGGGTATGTACCTTATATTTATGTCCTCATAATACTGACTATTCTATCTTTATAGATTCCATAGAAACAGGTGCAGCATTGTGGCATCATGGACTTGGCCACATGAGTGAGAAGGGGATGCAGATTCTCCACTCGAGGAAACTGCTTCCAGATCTGAAGCAGGTAAGTTTGGAATTTTGTGAGAACCGTGTTTATGGAAAACAAAAGAGAGCTATATTTCTCAGGGTTGGGAAAAAAAATGAGAGTGAAAAGTTAGAGCTTGTCCATATAGATGTATGGGGGACAACTTAGGTACAATATCTTGGTGTATCTTGTTATTATGTTACTTTTATTGATGCAACTAGAAAAACTTGGTTTTATTGCATTAGACACAAATCTGATGTGTTTGATACTTTTAAGAAGTGGAAAGATTTGGATGATAATGAGACAAGAAAAAGTTTGAAATGTCTCTAATCTGATAATGGAGGTGAATACTGCAACAAAGAGTTTGATAGTTACTATTCACACAATGGGATTTAGAGAGAGAAGACATTCCCTGGAACACCATAAGAAAATGGTGTGTTAGAAAGGATGAATAGAACGATCATGGAGCATGCAAGGTGTATGAGATTGAATGCAGGGTTTCCCTTATAGTTTTGGGATGATGATGTAAACATTGTCGTTTATTTAATAAACATAGGGCCTTCAAGCACTTTGGATGGTGGGATTCCAGAGGAGGCATGGACAGGTAAACATGTAAAATACTCATTTCTGAGAGCTTTTGGTTGTGAAGCATTTTTCCATAATGATAAATATGATAGAACAAAGCTTGAAGCTAAATCCAAGAAATGTACCTTTATTGGATACGGGGTTGATGGTTTTGGTTGTCGATTATGGGATTTTGAAAATCGCAAAGTCATTAGGAGTAGAGATGTAGTATTCAATGAAAAGGTTTGTACAAAGATCAGTTGTAGGGAAAGAAAGTGGAAAAGGTAAACACAGAGTACACAGTGCCTGATGAAATCAAATAAAATGAAGTTCCAAAGGCACTAGAAAATCAAGAACAACAACAGGTACCTGAAACTCCTGCAAATGTAAGAAAATTTACCAAGTTAAGTAGACCCCCTGAACGATTCTCTCATTCATTGTATTATTTATTGATGATTGATTCTGGTGAACCAGAATGTGATGAAGAGGAAATACAGGTAGAAACTAGAAAGAAGTGGGATCAAGGAATGAATGGGTTTACAGGTTGAAGGAAGAAGATGGATGCAAGAAGCGATACGAGGCTAGACTTGTTGTAAAGGGGTTTGCACAAAAGAATGGTATAGACTTTGATGAAATATTTTCTTTTGTTGTTAAAATGACTTCAATTAGAGCTATTCTAAGTCTAGTGGCAGTAGGAGATTTGCATATTGAACAATTAGATGTAAAAAAAAACTTTCCCCATGGGGATTTCGAGGAAGAGATTTATATGCAACAGCATCAGGCGTATGAGGTCAAAGGGAAGGAGAATTTGGTTTTTCAGGTTGAAGAAGAGATTGTATTGCCTGAAGCAAGATCCAAGGCAGTGGTATTTAAAATTAGATAAGTTTATGGTAGAACAAGGTTATGATAGATGTCATTCTGACCACTGTGTTTATTTCAAGAGGTTCAATAATGGAAGATATATTATCTTGTTATTGTATGTGGATGACATGCTTGTTGCAGGGTCTAACATGCAGGATATAAATGTGCTCAAAATAAAAATATCTAAATCATTTGCGATTAAGTATTTGGGTGTTATAAAGCAAATCCTTGGTATGAGAATAACAAGAAATAGGAAAAATTGCAAATTGATGTTATATCAAGGTGAGTACATAGAAATGGTGTTTCATAGGTTTAGAATGCAGAATGCAAAACCAGTTAGTACACATTTAGCCAACCATTTCAAACTAAGTAAGGAGACGTGTCCAGAGACACGAGAAGAGATATATTACATGTCCATGATTCCCTATTCATTAGCAGTTGGAACCTTGATGTATGCCATGGTGTGCACAAGACCAAATATTGCACATGCAGTGGGAGTTGTGAGCATGTATATGAATAATCGAGGTAAAGAGAATTGGAAAGCAGCACAATGGATTCTCAGGTATTTGAGAGGTACCAATTCTCATGCATTGTGTTTTGGAGGTTTAGACATTGTTCTACAGGGATATTTTGATGCAGATATGGCTAGTGATAAAGATAGTAGGAGGAGCACCATAGGGTATGTGTTTACTGTGGGTGGCACATCAGTAAGTTGGATTTCAAAACTGTAACAGTTTCTTGCACTTTCAACAATGGAAGTAGAGTATGTTGTTGGTACAGAGGCTAGCCAGGAGATGATTTGGTTACAGAGGTTCATGGAGGAATTTGGTAAGAAGCAGGAGAATAGAAATATGTACAATGATATCCAGAGTGTCATTCATCTTGCAAAGAAATCAGCCTTTGATTCAAATACTAAACATATAAAACTCAAGTACAATTTCATAAGATCTGTTTTAGAAGAAGAACTATTAAAGTTGGAAAAGATACATACTATCCAGAATCCTGTAAATGTTGAGGAAGGGAGTAACCAAAGAGAAAATGAGTTTATGCTCGGTTTCTATTGGCCTTCAAACATGAAGGTGAAAATAAGAAATTATCCAAGTCCAAGGTCCATAGCATATTCCGGTAGTGGTGGAGTTGTTATGATCAGTATTCAAGTGCGAGATTGTTTGTTGTGGAGGCCGATCTTTTGGATCCAGAGATGTTATCCAGTTGTGTTTGTATCCCAGGTTTACTATACACTTGGGGGTTTGGGGGTGAAGCCCATGAGAAATGGTTCTCGGATGTTTGTTGGACAATAGTTTTGTGGACCCATGGTATTGGGTTAACTGTAGTATTTTCCCATGGTATCTCCCCTATAAAAGAAAAGCATTGTAATATGACTGGGTATGGTATGGTATGGTATGGTATGGTATGGTATCATATTGTATTGTAGCATTGTAAAAAATCTCCATGATTGTGTGAGAGAGACTGTGAGAGTGTGAAGATCAAGTGAAGCGGTGTTGTTGCAGGTTGTATCCCTTCATCTTTATGGACACTAATAAAAATACTGACGATTTCTTTGTGGATGTAGCCCATCTCTTAGGTGAACCACATTATATTTTTCCCTCTGTAATGTGTTAAAAAAAAATTTGCATCTTGTTAAATTATTTAACTGTATATTTGTTATTGCTCTATGGTCCTATTTCTAACAATTGGTATTAGAGCCAAAAGGTCTATTTTGATGGTAAACTCACAGGAAATAAAGGGTTCTTGGTTCGAGTGGGATAAATTACGGATGAAGAAAATTTTAGGGTTGAGAAATTTAATAGCCAAAACTACCATTTATGGAAGATGCAAATGGAGGACTATATGTACCAAAAGGATCTGTACCTACCATTGGGCGGAAAAGAAAACAGTCAGCGACTATGAAGGATGAATAATGGGGGGTTCATGATAGAAAGGAACTGGGAACAATAAAACTGTGCCTAGATTTTTCAGTGGATTTCAATATTTTGAAAGAAAAAAAACTAAGGGTGTGATGAGCGCATTAAGTAAGCTCTATGAAAAACCCTCGGCTTCCATCAAGGTATTTTTAATGAAGTGTTTATTTAATAAGAAGATGTCGGAAGGTGGATCTGTTGTTGACCATTTAAATGAGTTTAATACACTTACCAGTCCGTTAATTTCTGCAAAAGTGAACTTTGATGATGAGGTTAGGGCTCTTCTAATCTTGTGCTCATTGCCAGAAAGTTGGAATAGCTTGGTCATGGTTGTAAGTAACTCTGTCCCTAGTGCAAACACTCTTAAGTTTGATGATGTTGTTGGTGTTATTCTTAGCGAGAAAATGCGAAGAAAAATCATAGGTGAGGCATCAAGTAATGCGTTGACCATGGAAACTAGAGGGAGACAAAAGGAGAGAGGAAGGATCCCAATTAATCACAAAAAGTATGGAAAGGGTAGATTCAAGTCCACATTTAGAAAAATAGAGTGTTGGAACTGTGGTAAGAAAGTACATCTCAATAAAGACTACAGAGTTTCAAAGAAGCAAGGAGTCAGGTAGCAAGAGACTACTCAGAAAGTGAATGTAGTAGGTGATGTGTTACAAGATGTTTTGATTCTTGCATTAGATAATAATAGTGATTACTGGGTATTCAATTTAGGGGCTTCTTGTCATGCTACACCCCATATGAAGTTCTTTCATGATTATGTTCAAGATGATTTTTGACATGTTTTATTGGGTGATGATGAACCATGTAAAATTGTTGGAAAGGGAAAGGTATATATTAAGTTAAATAATGGAAGTGAATGGTTGCTAAAATATGTAAGGCACATTCCTGCTATGAAAAGAAATTTGATCTCAATAGGGAAGATGGGAGATAGGGTTGTTTGTCTACATTTGGAGAAACGTGGTGGAAGATCACTAAAGGATCATTGATAATAGAAAAAGGAGATAGGGTAGGTACATTATATTTATGTCCTCATAATACTGATCATTATATCTCTGTAGCTTCCACAGAAACAGGTGCGGTATTGTGGCATCGTAGGCTTGGCCACATGAGTGAGAAGGGGATGCAGATTCTCCACTCAAGGAAACTGCTTCTAGATATGAAGCAGGTAAGTTTGGAATTATGTGAGAACTACGTTTATGGAAAATGAAAGATAGTTAGATTTCTCAGGGTTGGGGTACAAAAGAAGAGTGAAAATTTAGAGCTTGTCCATGTAGATGCATGGGGACTAGCTCTGGTACAATCTCTTGGTGGCTCTCGTTATTATGTTAATTTTATTGATGATACAATTAGAAAAACTTGGATTTATTGCATTAGACAAAAATATGATGTGTTTGATACTTTTAAGAAGTGGAAAGCTTTGGCTAAGAATGAGACAGGAAAAAGGTTGAACTGTCTCAGATTTGATCATGGAGGTGAATACTACGACAAGGAGTTTGAAAGTTGTTGTTCATAGAATGGGATTCACAGAGAGAAGATAGACCTTGGAACACCACAAGAAAATGGTGTGTCAGAAAGGATGAAGAGAGTGATCATGCAGCGTGCAAGGTGTATGATATTGCATGCAGGGTTGCCCTTACAATTTTGGATTGATGTTGTAAACATTGTTGTTTATTTAATAAATAGAGGGCCTTCAAGCGCTTTGGATGGTGGGATTCCAGAGGAGGCATGGAAAGGTAAACAGGTAAAATACTCATTTCTGAGAGCTTTTGGTTGTGAAGCATTTGCCCATATTGATAAAGATGATAGAAAAAATCTTGAATCTAAATCCAAGAAATGTACCTTTATTGGATACGGGGTTAATGATTTTGGTTATTGTTTATGGGATTGTGAAAATCACAAAATAATTAGGAGTAGAGATGTAGTATTCAATGAAAAGGTTATGTACAAAGCTAAGTTCTAGGGATAGAAAGTGGAAAAAGAAAACACGGACTACACAGTGCTTGATGAAATCAAAGAAAATGAAGTTCCAAAAGGCACCATAAAATCAAGAACAACAACAGGTACCTACAATTCCTGCAAATGTAAGAAAATATACCAATTTAAGTAGTCCCCGGAATGATTCTCTCCTTCACTGTATTATTTATTGATGACTGATTGTGGCGAACCAGAATGTTATGAAGACACAATGCAGGTAGAAACTAGAAAGAAGTGGGAGAAAGGCATGAGTGTGGATATGGACTCATTGGTAAGAAACCAGACTTGGGATTTGGTTAAGTTGGCCATAGAAGAAAGGGAATTACAGAATAAATGGGTTTACAGGTTGAAGGAAGAAGATGGAGGAAATAAGGGGTACAAGGATAGACTTGTTATAAAGGAGGTTGCACAAAAGAAAGGTATAGCCTTTGATGAAATATTTTCTCCTATTGATAAAATGACTTCAGTTAGAACTATTATAAGTCTAGTGGTGGTAGAATATTTGCATCTTGAGCAATTAGACATAGAACATCCTTTCCCCATGGGGATTTGGAGGAAGATATTTATATGCAATAGCCACAGGTGTATGAGTTCAAAGGGAAGGAGAATTTGGTTTGTAGTTTGAAGAAGAGCTTGTATGGCCTGAAGAAATCTCCAAGGCAGTGGTATTTAAAATTTTATAAGTTTATGATAGAACAAGCTTATGATATATGTCATTCGAACCACTGTGTTTATTTCAAGAGGCTAGATAACAAAAGATATATTATCTTGTTCTTGTATGTGGATGATGTTAGTGCCATAAATTGTTCTCAAACTACAGAAGAACAAGCCAACACAATCTCATAAAACAAATAAGATAGGTTTTTTAGGGTTTTGGTTGTACAGTTTGTAAACAAGAGGGTAGAAACTTCACAATGCTAAAGCAAACACTAAATCATGCACAACTGAAAGACTAAGATGCATAACATATAAAACATAAACCCAATACAATAATCACATCATTAAATTCCATCCACAGTTAACAAGCACTTCATGAATAATAACCTTAAACAAGAAATGAATATATCAACTAAGTGATTAAACAAATCAGAAATGGAATCAACCAATGGGATAAACAGGGCTTATAGTTGCATATATTTCATATTCAGTCATTCAAAAATACATAAGAGTTTTTACACTTAGCTCATAAACCATAGCTTGATAGCCTCCCCTTGCAATAAAAATCGAACCCCTAGTCCTTTCTCAGCCTTACTTTTATCTTTTTTTCTTAAAGACGGTTACATAACTGAACAAACTACCTTTAAGTCCTACTAACGAATTGTTCAATAAGACTTATCATTATACAAAAATAAAATAGCTTTTTCACAAACTAACTAATAACCACTATTCTTAAAGCACTTTACAATTCATTTTCTACCTCTGCTAAAAGAGCAATTCCTTCTAAAGCTTGAGTCTTCCTTCTTGCTTTCAGGTTCTCTGCTTCTAAATCTTCAACTCTTTTTGTCAGCTCCTCATTATGCTATGTTAGCTCTTGAATAGTTTGTTTTAGTTCTGTAAACAGGCTTTGAGTCTGTCCTTTTCTTTTTAAAGCCTCCTTAGAAACTGTAATCAATTCCTGATAGTGGCTATTCACCTCTTCTAGATCTTCTCTCAGTCTTTTGTTTGTAGTCACCAATCCTTCATTTGTCTCCTGCAGGTACTCAATTTGATATTTGTACTGTTTGATATTCCTCTTCAAATTTTCATTTTTATAGTCAATGCACTTCCCTTCTGATGTTGGATGCATTTCTTCTGGCATCCAAGGGATTTTCAACTTCTTAAAAATCTCCTCATCTTCTTCCATCTACTCTATCATGGCCATTGGGATTTTTGAATACTCTTTAGCTTCAATACCGCATTGGGTTGATTGCTTAGCAACCCTTCCTTTCTCTGCACAAGAGCTTGATATAACTTAATGTTGTTTCTTTAAATCACTTTCATGCTGATCTAAAATTACCATCTTTCAAACTTCCTCAAATATCTCTGAAATTTTGGTCTCAGTAAAATCTGATTTGTTTTCTGAAACCATTTGTTTTTTACCCTTCATATCCTTTTCTTTTTTATCTTCAATGTCTTCTAATTCTTCTTGAAATGAAGAGTCCTCAATTACTGTAATCTTGTTTTTAGCTAGTTTAGGGTTTAACAGTTTCTTCATATTCAATCTAAGCTTGTTCTTTGGTCTAGTCTTGGGCCTCCAAGCTGTTCCAAATTCTCCTAACATGCTTAAAAATTTACCTTGATGTTTGATAGAAGCTATATGAACAAATTTTCTTTTTATCCCTCATGACATTGCCTCTTCTTCAGACTGCACTGTAATGGGAACTTCTTCCTGTTCTTTCACCTTTTCCTTTACTTCTTGAATTAGTTTTTCTTTAAAAGTAGCTTCTATAGGCTCTATTTCTTTCACTTTTGCCTTTGATATTTCATTTTCCTCAATATTGACCTGTTGTTCAACTTCAATATTTTCATGTTCTTGAGTCATAGATTTCTCTGGTGTATTATCCTCCTCAATATTAACCGTGACTCTCTTTTTCAGCTTCTTGACCAAATTATGACCCATATTCAACTGTCTTTTCTGAGTTTGATCTTCCTTCTCTGTTTGAAATCCTGGCCAAAAAAGAAAATATTACCATGTTTTCTCCTGCTTTCGAAGTATAGTACTTATGACTAGTTTTATAATCCCAAGATGAAACACAGATTGTTTAGTGTGATCTGGATGTTCCTTCACCCTGCTAGACATATTTTGTAAACTTTTAAAGAAAAAGAATGGAAGATTCATTTTTTCTTCATGGCTGAGATGATGTAAAAACCTAAAATGATACTTGAAAACAAATGCAAATATCCCTTCACAAGTGATATAACTTTGTAGGATTTTGATTGGCTTTATGCATTCTGGTTTAAATTTTCAATATGTCCCCTTTACCCCAATCTGCTACCATATTTGGAAGTAAGTATTTATGTGCATCAAAGGTGAAAGGAACTTTTTTAAACTAGTATTCGCCTTCATCTGGGATCCATGTAGCTTCTGCTAACAATTCTATGGTCAGCTTAAACATCAAAGTATCAAAAGTTACAATATCTTTATCCAAACACTGAGAAAATTTATAAGAGACTTCTGTATGATACCCATCAATTCTCTCGAAAAAGCTTAACCATCCTACCTCTAAAAACAATCTTGCACAGTCTGGGAAATCTTGAACCCAAGACATGTCTGAGGGTTCAGCTCTGTTTGTTTTCCCACTCCTCTTCATTTTAAATGACTATCAAAGTGCTTCTTTCAATAAAGAATTTTAACTCTATCTAGATCATGGCAATTTGACAGACAATGATATGTTGGGAAACTAAACCCCCAAACTGGATTTTATCACTTAAACTGATAAGTATTTTAATTCTATTGATAGAGAAAATTTGACATTTGGCATTAATTGGGTTATATATACTAGCATTATTCATTAAATTCCATAATTAATCTTCTGTCAATAAAAACCCAAATACAGGGAATATGATAGCAATTTGCCTCCTACTTGTCAGCATAGTGAATTCAGCTACTAGAAATGCATTTTCCTACCTGCTAGGTGTCCAATTTCATTCCTTAATCCTCCTTTGACCGCCATGATAGTGCCAAACAGTCACCCTTCAAAGCCCTAAATTATCGACTTTCTTCCAACCTTGATTACAAACTGCCAAACTTTGGCACATAGTCGTATGCTCTTCATGCACCTTAGGAGATGCGTAATTCAAGGCAAATTTTCCTCATCATGGATAATTGTCCATGTTCCACTAGTCTGTATCATAACTTTCAAACCACCGCGACTTAACCTAATGATGGCTTGCTTAAATTGCTAACACCTGTCACAATGATCACTCTGGCCAAAAATACGTATCAAACTCATTAACAAGTGTGAATGACCTCTCCTATGTGCGAATTTCAAAAATTTTGAGCCAAAAATCATGATTTTCAGATAGCGTGATTTTCTTGTAGCATGCCTGTGTAACCTTTTCGGGCTTGCGCTACGAGAATACCTGTTTTATGATTTTTTTAACCAAAACTCCAAACAAAGTGTAATTTTTTGGTAAATAACTTTAAATAAGGCCTTATGATATTTCTTTATAACCTTTTAGAAATACATACATCCTATAAACCCATAAAAACCATGAAATTAACTAAGTAAATCCAAAATTAAAAAGAAAACCTATTAAATCAACTATAAACATAAGCCTAAAATCAAAATATTTTAAAAGAAACCAAGGTCAAGACTTTAAAAACAATAAGAAAAATCATATTTTTAAGACAAGCAAATGGTTCAAAAATAGAAAAAAAAAACAGGCTATAACATCTGGCTCCTGCCGCGGGATGAAGTCCTCCCTGTGAAGCTTCAAGAACTTGTAGACTAGTGCCTTCTGTAACTAAAACTACCTGCTATTCTACAAAACATCCATTGGGATATGGAGTCTTTATTCAATCCTTCACACACTGATATATACAATGAAAATCAAATCTCTTTCTTTCAAAGACTATAAAAGTATTTGAGGAACCTTCCATTTACTAAATCAAATTGTAATCCCATTTCCAATGTAACCAGGAAAAAATTTCATCAACCCACCAAAACTTGTTTCCAACTCTGAATATATGTATAATCAAAAATATTGGAAAACATGAAGAGCAAAGATCTAACAACTTGTACTCACTTTCATCAAATGATGTCTCTAAAATAATAGATTTATAACTTAGTATTGACTCTAAATAATCTGCCAGTAGATCATAAAAATTTCCAAAAGTTACCTCTTCATGTTCTATGAAAATGATAGGCTGTTCATAAGAATTTTTTTTCCATTAATATCAAACAGGCATTGGCGATAAAATACATCGATATCAATCTGAATTTGCTCCATAATTTTTTGGACAGTATCATCAATAATGTCAACAAGCTGAACCTCCTTTTCCACAATGTCTTCAAATGGATAACTATCATGCATTGGCTTCGGCTGTTCAAGGATAATGGGCTGAATGCATTCCTGAATCTGCTGATCAAATTGTGCCATATCACACACCTCACACATTTCTGGGTCTTTCTTTTCATTTTCATCATCATATTTATAAAAATTTAGAGCATCTTCATAATGGTTTTGAACAACAGATTTATCATAACCATGAATATAAGAAACTTCTGATATAACGTTAAAAATGTGAACAACCTGGCTTTCATCGATTTTAGTATCAAAACAAAAAGGAATAAAATATAATTCATCACAAAATTCTTGTCTTGGAACCCTAATATCTTCATCATAACGAGGAGCATTCTGGGAAATTTCAAATGATGATTCTGAAGGTTTGTATTTTTCTTCAATAACAAAGCCGATCTTTAACACAACAATGATTTCCAACAGTTTGTTCAACAAGAGATTGATCTTGAATGGGATTAGCATTCAAATGAGTATTAATACTGTTGAAATCATTATGAGAATATTCCAAACTATCTCTGTTGATCTCATCACTAGACTATGTTAGTTTTAATCAATTAAGCTAGCATTATGTTAGGATCTTTAACTAAGAGAACAAAAAGTACAACAATCAAACACAAGAGACAATGAACATAGTGTTTTTCCTCAGGGAAACCATAAATGGAGAAAACCCCACAACTTCCTCAGAGATAGAATCAGCACGAAAAGTAAAACCCCAAAAGAATAATATGATCTCTCGACAGCAGTAACCTCTTTCTTCCTTACCCCAGTGTCTTTCTCTTCCTCAGCTATGTGCTACAACTGAGTGTGGATGAGTGTGTGTTAACTAAAGAGGCCAACTCTCTATTTATACTAATTCCCAACATGACTAAAACCCTATTAGATCCGACCTCTCTAGGAGAGTCTAATAACCCTAGTTCCCCGGAACTACGGGGACTTTAACCCTTAGACAATAGGAGGGTTACCCACAATAACTTGACATGACTTCTTTACATTATATATCCTCCTGATCGGAACATCTAGGCAAGACATGACTCAATAATATTATAAATAGAACCCATAATAAACATCGGGGTACAATACATAAGAAATACAAGTGAATACATTCCGAAGCTACAATTACATCAACACTCCCTCTTAACTAGGAAGCTATTATCTCGACACAATTTTCATCACTGGTCTTCTTCTTTGGATATTCTCGTCATCTACATCTTCAAGTCATCTTCGTATTCAATTCATCTTCATCTTTGGATCTGGATCATCACTGGATCTGGATCATCACTCGATTTGGATCATCACTGCTGGATTTGGATCATCACTTGTTTTGGGTCATCACTACTGGATCTAGATTATCACTTGATCTGGATCATCTTGAAGACATCATTACTGTATCTGAATCATAGCTCAATCTGGATCATCACTGGGTCATCATCAGATGTGCTATCTCATGATTCTTCTTGTCACAGGAAGTTCTACAGAGCCAGCCCTTTTTCATGCTGGTTGTAGGCCTAGCCACCATGTAGGTCTTCTTCAGCACTTATATCTAACATACTCATCAGAATGGCCTACCCAACACTTACATCTGACCTACTCATCAGAAAGACATGCCCAACACTCACATTTGATCATGTAGGAACCAATCCTGCAATCACATCAGAAAGGCCCAGCACTCACATTCACCAGCATGATAGGACACAACTACTATCATCTATGAAAATGCTCAGCACTTACATCTAACCTACTCATTAGAAAGGCATATCACTTACATCTCACCTACTCGTCAGAAAGGCACAACACTTACATCTGACCTACTCGTCAGAAAGGCATAGCACTTACATCTGACCTACTCATTAGAAAGGCACAGCACTTACATCTGACCTACTCATAAAAAATGCATGCAATCACATCTGATCTTGTAGGAACCAATCCTACAGTCATATCAAAATGGCCCCCAGTCCCAGACTGAGCTACCTGGTAACTAACCAGGTGCCTCCATTCTCCCAGAGAATGGCAGTTTCCCTTACATCTGACCTACTTGTCAGAATGGACAGCACTCACATATGACATGGAAGGAACCTAATCCTTTAACCATGATAGAATGGCTCAGCCCTTACATTTGATCAAGTGGGAACATATCCCTCTATCATATCATAATGGCTCTCGGTACCATATTGATGATTCCTGGTACCTCACTGGGTAGCTCCATTCCAAGAATGGCAATAGCCCTTATATCTGATCATGTAGGAACCAATCCTACAGTCATATCAGAATGGATTAGCACTCATATCTGACATGGAAGGAATCAATCCTCTCACCATGACAGAATGGCTCAGCCCTTACATCTGACCTACTCATCAGAATGGCTTCCGGACTCGTCACTTCCCCTTGGAATGGACCTCGATCTGGAGAACACCAAGCTTTTCCCTGAAGTACTCAAACTTCACTTTGGCCAATGGCTTCATCAACACATCAGCTATCTGATCGTCCATCACAACATACTGGAGCTTCACTACTCCCCTCTACACCATATCCCTGATATAGTGATACTTGATCTCGATATGCTTTGACTTGTCATGGAACACTAGATTCTCTGACAACTTCACACAACTATGGTTGTCACAATGTATACAAGTAGCATCCAAATAGAGATCAAATAAATCAGACAGTAGATTCCTCAACCATACTGACTCACAACTAGCTGAACAGGTTGTGACATACTCTGCTTCAGCTATACTCAGTTCCACACATGATTGCTTCCTGTTAAGCCAAGAGATCACACCTGATCCCATAATAAAGAAACATCCTGAAGTGCTCTTCCTATCGATGGAACTGCCTACCCAATCTGAATGAAAATAGCCCTCTAGGTTAATCTTTTGATTCACTTCTTACTTGAGCCCATAATCAATTGTACCCCTTACGTACCTCAGAATATGCTTTGCAGCAGTCAAGTGAACATGTCTCGGATCTGTCAGAAACTGGCTCAAGGTGTTCACAACAAAGCAAATATCTGGTCTTATGTTTGTCAGGTACATCAAGGACCCAATCATATGACGATACATCGTAGCATCAACCGACTCTGATGAAGCATCGCTCAATAGCTTCAGGTTCGATACCATAGGTGTGGCCATGGCTTTGCAGTCCATCATCCCAAACCTGTTCAGGATCTCTACTACATACTTCCCTTGTCCAAGGGAGATTCCATCCGTACTCTACCACACCTCCATACCTAGAAAATAATGCATCATACACAAGTCCTTCATTTTGAACTTGATATCAAGCTTTCTCTTCGTATCAACAATCAAACCATCCATACATGTCACAAACAGATCATTTACATACAGTATGAGCATCACTAGGTTTCCATCTTCATCCTTGTAGTAAAGGTTGGATTCTACTTTACTCTTGGTAAAGCCCAAACTGGATAGAAAGCTGTCAATTCTGTCGTACCATGTCTTGGGTACCTGTTTCAAATCGTACAGGGCTTTCTTCAATCTACATACATGAGACTCTCTGTCATGTGTCTCAAAACCGAGTGGTTGTTCCACATACACTTCCTCTTCCACTACACCATTCAAGAAAGCAGTCTTGACATCCATTTGGTGTATCTTCCATTTCATCATTGCAGCCAGAGCAAGTACTGATCTGATGGAAGTGTATCTGGCTACAGCTGCAAAGGTTTCTTCATAATCTATTCCTTTTTTCTAGGAGAAACCCCGAGAAACAAATATTGCTTTATATTTTTCAATGCTACCATCTGCAACATGCTTGATCTTGTAGATCCATTTGGAAGTTACAATTGAATTCCCTTCTGGTCTTGGGAAAACATCCCAAACATCAGTCTTCATGATCAATTGATACTCTTCGATCATAGCATCCTTCCATTCTTTCCATTTTTCCGCTTCATCATAATTGGAAGGTTCTTTATCAATGAAATAACATAGTAATGCTACATACCCGGAGTAGGATCTGGTCCTCTTTCTTTCTCTATGATTCTCTTCTGGTGCCCCATATCTTTTTGCACCATGGATAAGTTCTCGTACCCAAGCAAGTTTCCTCTTATGAGGAATCTTTTCTGGAGGTCGATCTACAGGTCTTTGTGGTTCTTCAACTTCTCAATATTCTTCTTGAGTTTCTTCATTCATGGTTGTATCATGAATTCTGGGTGCTTCTGCTTCTTCAGGTTCTTCAACAGGTCTCTTTCTGGATTTTTTGTAAGTTGTGTCATCATCAAATGTCACATCCCTACTGATGTCAATCTTCTTGAATCCTGGGAAATATATTTTGTAAGCCTTCAAGCTTTCAGAGTATCCCACAAATATACCCTTCTTTCTTGAAGGATCTAATTTAGTCCTCTTCTCTTTTGGAATGTGTATGTACACTGGAAAACCGAATATTCTAAGATGGATGACTTTTGGTTTCTTGCTGAAGAAGACTTCTTTAGGAGTCTTGTTCTCGAGTACTCTATGTGGAGTATGGTTCTGTACATACACCGTTGTTGTGGCAGCTTCTGCCCAAAGATGCATAGGAATATATTGATCATGAAGCATAGCTCCATCAACTTCCATGATAGTTCTATTCTTCCTTTCTACAATCCCATTATGTTGTGGATTATAAGGAGTGGACAACTCCCTCTTAATCCCTGAGTATTTGCATATCTCTTTGAATTCATTCGAGGTGAATTCTCTGCCATTATGTGATCGAAAGGTCTTGATCTTCTTTTCAGTGTGGTTCTCGATCAAGGCTTTGAATTCCTTGAACTTGCTGAATACTTCGTCTTTGTTCTTTATGAAGTAAATCCATGTCTTCCTAGAAAAGTCATCAATAAAAGAAACATAATATACATACCCGCTTACTGAGCTTGATGACATAGGACCGCATACATCGGAGTGGATGATTTCCAAGATTCCTTTTGCTTTGCTTTCACTACTTGGAAATCTCTTCTTTGTATTCTTTCCTTTCGTACATCCTTTGTAGAATCCATCATGTTTTTCTTGTATTTCTGGAAGACCTTCAACAGCTTTGCTTGCAAGAGGTAGAGATCTGTAATTCACATGTGCAAGCCTTCTATGCTAAAGTTCATTTGTCTCTACTATGTCATGGAACAAGTCTTGTTATGGACGGCCCTTCAATTTGTACAATCCTCCTTCTTGTTCCCCAATCACTACTGCATCATCGATAGTCTTTCCTTTTGGCCACATGCTGACTTGACCATTTATGAATGCAACTCTCATTCCTTTTGCATGTAATTCAGATATGGAGAGGAGGTTCTCCTTGAGTCCTGGTGCAAACAATACTTCCTTCATTGTCATAGACTTTCCAAAGTCTAGCTTATAGGAGGATTCCCCACTACCTTTTATTGGATATTGGTAGTCATCTCCAAGCTTCACCTTGTGAGGTGATTCATGTTCTGATAGTATCACAAAGGATTCCTTGAATCCTGTCATATGTTTGGAAGCCCCACTATCTATAAGCCAATCATTGCTTCCATGTGTGATGTTTCCCATGAGAGCAGAAATCAAGACATATTCTTCTTCACTAGAAGAGTCTTCACTTTCATATCTGGTTCTTTTCTTCGATGGTTCATCATCCTCTACAGCATGAGCATGATGTCTTCTCTTGTTTCTCTTTTTCTTATTATGTCTTTTAGGACAATCTCTTGTAAAGTGTCCTACTTCATCACATGTATAACATCTAATTCTAGACAAATCTTTTCTAGTGTTATACTTGTGAGAGTGCTTACCTCTCAGGTGATGAGATCTTCTTTTGGTTTTCTTGGAGCGTACCATGAGAGCTTGATCTTCACTTCCCATCTTCTCTTATCGAGTTGCTATCCGAACTTATTCTTGAGAGCACTCTTCCCATAGTCTACTGAACTTGACTAACTTCTTTCTAGCACATATCCCTTGAATAAAGGAGTCCCATGATCTAGGGAGACCATTCAAGGTGGTCGTTACAATCTCTGCATTTTCCACTTCTTCATCTACTGCTTCTAGTTGTTCCTTGATATGAGAAAATCTTGTGAAGTAAGACTGGATGGTATCCGCATTCTGAATCTTCACATTCTTCAATTGGTTCCTCAAAGTCATCTTCTAGTTTATGTTCTTCCCCTAGAATAGTTTGGTTAGGGCATCAAACATAGCTTTAGGTGTCTTTAGGGAGGACACCTGTGGTATGAGGTGATCCTTGATAGAATCAGCAATGAGCATCTTTTCCATAACCAACTTCTTCTTATGTAAGGCCTTTTCCTCATCTCCCTCTGGAACTGGAACCTCCTCATTGATATAGGAGTCCAACTCATTTTCTTCCAGGACCAGGGAGATCCTATACTTCCAATCTCAGAAGTTATCAACTCCCTCAATATTTTCACCAAGCTTGGTATGATGAGACATCTTTAACTAAGAACCTCAAATGGAAATACAAAAGATTTAGATCTTACCAGGTCAAGATGTCATATTTGGATTTGGAGCTGAAATCCTGCAGAGCTCGTTCAGGAGAAAATTAGGGTTTTTCTTTTTCGGAGTTCTCTCTAACCAAATGATTTAAATTTGATCCCTAACTTCGATTTTAGGGAGGAGATCAATCCAGGCCTAAGCTCACTAAAAAAATCCTCTTCTGTGAAAAGCCCTAATTTTTGGCAGTAGTGTTGGGTCCAAAACTGAAAAACCTCAGAATTGGATTTTGCTTCGACGGAAAGATGCGCCCTAGTGTTATCCACCTGAATGGCACCTCTCCATCCGAGTGCCGACATCCCTCATGTTGGCACACAAAAATACATCTATGGATTGAGGGTTTCCCAAAACACTATAGATGGGCTTATTATGAACTACATTCATCATCCATACAGCTAGTTATTTTTACCCTTTTTCTATGTCAAGTCATATACGCGACTCTCTATATATGCAACTCACGTGTCATACGCGAGTCTCGGTTGTTGCATGTCGCGTATAGATGTATACGCGGGTTGCCTTTAGAGCAAATCACGGATCATACACGAGTTGTTGTTCTTGATACCCATGGATACTTACCTTTGACATTAAAAATAAAAACACATGATTATTTGAGATTAGTTAAGCCATTTACCTTAATCTCCTTAACTATCTCAACCTCTTCAACCTTCGAAACTGCCTTATTTCACCTACTATAAATACATCCCTTGGGGAGGGTGTTAGATACATACACTTGGAGAGAAAAGTTATGCTGGTGGAGTTTATACAGAAGTCTTTGGAACAGTGGAACTCAGAATCCTTTGGCTACAGAGGAGTCCTTGTCTCATGCATTGGGTTGTAATCTGAACTCTTTCCATTATTGTTAATAAAGAGAATCCTTCTTCCATATTGTGTCTTGAATGTATCTCATGTATTGTGGTTTGATAAATGTTTATGTTTCAGCATATTGTATATTATTTATCTAACCTTTTTATATATATTAATCATCTTGTATTTGGAAGATTGGTCCTTGACAGGTGAAGGAGAAAGCATCCCTGAAGACTTTGGAGGAGAAGCAGAGTGGAAGAGGACAAGCTAGGATCAACCGTCATGTATTGGGTGAGTCTTTCCCATCCTCCTATTTCCTTTATTGCACTCTAGAGTCAATTGTTTGCAAGTTTATTGAGTATGTTGGTAACCCTAGACCTTCGGTCATAAGTTGTTTATTCCTGTACAACAGAACTGGCGACTCCGTTGGGGATCCCAGACTGCTGTAGGTTTTTTCTGTCACCCCTGACCAGTCTTTGCTTTGAATTATGTGTGTGGTCTTTTATCCTGGTTCATACTTGTCACAGTGTTTGAAAGTATTGTGGATTTTTCTTAGGTTTTGAGAAAAAAATTGTACCTATACATGGGTTGCTCTTCTGCACAGTTGCGTATAGAGGTTTGCATCCGCGGGTTGCTTTACTGGACAGTTGCGTATCATACATGGGTTGCCCTTCTATACAGTCACGTATAAGCCTGGAAGTAGGAATTTTTTAGGATTGGGTTTGCTTGTCCCTCTCTATGTGTATTTCCTGTTTCTGTGTGGACTTTCTTTATAAATGTTGTGATGTCTGTTTGAAGACCTATTCGTCATCACACTTTGTGCTTTTTCGAAATCCCTTGAGTCTCTTTTTCTTGGATTATTTTATGTTTGCATGTTGGAGTAGCTTGGCCTGTTTGGGTTGTAGGTTGAAGTGTCTTTGTCCAGATCAGTGATCAGGGTCTTGGGCTTTGTTTTTCTAGTTTGTCTTTCGATATTGGTTGGTTTGTCAATTGCCTTTATAAATCTATAGTGATTTTTGTCATTGTGTGCACCCAAGCTAGGGTTCCTAGTCTGCCTTTGTTGGTTGTTTCTTGGTTCTGTCAGCCTGCTTTACTTCAGTTTGTTGGTTTTATACAGTTTATTAATTCCAAGTTTGCTCAAGTATCGTGCATTTTAGGTGCATAGTAGAGTTTGAGTATTTTTAAAAGTGAAAAGAAAACATTGTCAAGCTTTTGCATTTTGTTTTTTGCATAATTAGTGTTTATTTCAGTTTAAAAATATTAATCTCAAAAGCTACAAAAAACATAGGCTTAGTTTCTTTCATCGTTTGCATTTAATTCATCAATATATATTTGCAAAAAAGAAAAGAAGTTTGTTTTAAATAGTGGTAATCTGCTTTGAATACACCTTTACTTTCATTTACTTCTTATTGAGTAAAAAACACCATAAGTACATCACTCCATTTCCTTCTGAGTAAGAAACAGCCCTTTAAAATGAACGCATAATTAAAATTTACTAGTAATTTTTGTTTTTAGGGGCCTTTCACCTACTAGCTTAGGCTAGACTTGTGGGCTAGGAAGTGTAAACTTCCCACAAGTTATAAAACTCAGACGTAGTGGACCTTTCTTTAGGTAAATCCTTGACTTTATCGACTGTATCTGGGAAGCTCCTCTCAAATGGGAGTGAAGCACGAGGCCACGTGGAGGCTTGGACAGAGGAGATAACCCTCTGAATCCTTGTCAAAGCGTAGATCGGGACTTTTACGCATCTAGGGATTCTGTCCTAGACAGAGTTTCAGGCTCAGCTACCCTGGCCATGCGTATGAGTCAGGCTTGTGACTGTCCCCCCAGACTATTGGTATAGCTAAGGTAGACTTTAGTCTCTTGTCTTTTAGGGATCATACCTAGGTAAACCGGAAGGCTATTTCTGGTTCACCTTGAACGGGATTGGAAGGTAACCCTTGTTGAAAGTGTAGGAGGGCGGTTGGGTGATTCCTCTGCTTGTGCCTAAGAACCACTTCAAGGACGCCAAGTAATCATTCATCAGCTTTCTTCGGGAAAGTATATCTTTTACCCTTGTTTGATTGCTTGAGGCTTTAGGATTTTTATAGTGTATGCTCTGTGGTTTTGCCTGTGTTTAGTTGGCCTTAGGGTGTGATTTGTTAAATTTTCAATCATGGAGGACCAACCTCCTAGAAGGTCAATAAGGTTGAGAAACCTTCCTCCTCTCACCACATTGGATCCTCCATCTCTACCCCAAAGGTGGAGATTGGACACAGATGGTTCATTTGAACCAGTAGGAATAAGTGAAGTTCTTGGTGAACCAGAACTGATAGCTAACCATTTTGATCTTGATATAGTTGAGATAGAATAATTGTAGACTAACGAGTTTGCAAGAAACTTTAACACCCCCTTGACTGATTTAAACGATCATGTGATCGTTCAGGTTAGACCTTTTGATTCACTTGTATTAGGTGTCCCTGTGGGTAGGATCATGTCTTCTGCAGAAGAAAGTCCTTTTGTGTTCACCTCAGCCGTTTCGGTTGAAGGGGTACTACCTCCCCTGGTAAGTGCCCCTAGATCTAGTATACCTTCTACACCTTTGACTCCAGCAAGCCGAGTGGTTCAGCCACCGGTTCACTCAAACCTAGCAGGTACTTCTGGTGACATGGTTACTGGGATCCTCAATATACCTACTATTCCTTCTTCCTTTCCATATACTACCTAGAGTGGTCCGGTAGGATCCTCGGTGTTTGTCCAAGGATTTCCTTGGAATGGGGGGCATATTCCCCCATCTAGTCCATACATAGGTCCATCTCCTTCCTATGTAGGAGTGCAGTTTGGAAGCAACACCTCTTATGGGCAAAGTTTCCAAACTCCCATTTCGGTTCTGTTCACGAGCTCCCCCTTTTCGTTGTTTAGCGGAGAGATTTCGGCTCCTATCTTTCAGACCCCTATTTCTATGGGGATGGCCCGAACTTCTTATACTACACCTCCCACACACAATCCTGTGACTTACGGATGGAATCCGTTTTAGAGCAATCTTCCCACTTCGCAACAGGTGGCAGGGGGCAACCCCACTTTTACCCATGGGCATTCGGGGGTAGGTCCCTCTAATCCCCAAGTTGGTACATCATGTTATATCCTGCTCCTTGGGCCTACTGAATTAATGTAAATACTGCTATGGGTTTCTCCCCTTTCCAACTCGTTCATGGGGTGGAAGCAGTTACTCCGATTGAATGTGAAATCTCGTCTTTAAAGATAGCCATTCATGTGTTACCTGATACAACTGAGCTTGAAGAACATCTGGTACATTTAGAACACCTTGATGAACAGCGCAAAGATGTGCTGACTGCTAATCAGGCTAATAAAAATAGGGTCAAAACTCAGTATGATAAATCGGTCAAACCTAGGGTTTTCTCTGAAGGGGAACTTGTCTTGCTTTGGGACCAAGACAAAGAACCCTTGGGGGCATGAAAATTCAAGGCTATGTGGTTAGGACCTTATGTCATGTCGAAGGTATTAAGTAAGGGTGCGAGTTGGTTGATTTCGATGGGAATAAGCTGCCTGAGCCTAGAAATGGGCTCTACCTGAAGAAGTACTATGCTTAGGCTTAGCACTTTTTCTTGTATTTTTACTGTATGTATTTTTTATGTACATTAGGTTGTCGGTTTTGTTTTTTATACTATCTGCTGGTTGTTGCAGATGTCTTCTGAAAGGTATTTAGGATTCATTGATGGCACCAGCTTCCACACTTGTAACCTCGCCTCAGCAGCATGGGTTATCTATTCTCCCTCAGGACAGCTTGTTTCCACGGGAGGCACTTGTCTAGGTCCTACTTCTAATAATGTTGCTGAGTATAGGGCTGTAATTGAGCTCCTATGGGATGCTTTGTCACGTGGCATCACCCAGCTTGAGGTCCGTATGGATTCTCAGTTGGTGGTTTCCCAGCTCAATCGAGCTTATCAGGTACGAAATCCTATCTTATTGCGTCAGTTCATGAAAATTCGTTTATTGGAAAGACATTTTGAGGTTATCACTTTCAATCATATTCCACGAAACTAAAATTCATTGACTGATGCATATGCTAATTATATTTTGGATTGGCATCTCACACACATTTTATAAAAATGAACAACAAACATATAAAAACATTTGTAAATAAACTAACAGCAAACACCAATATATATATATGTAAAATATCTGTCTGTAGATAGGTCAAGTCTGATCCTCAGATCCCGTCATATACAAAATGTACAAAAATGTGGATCATAGTCCATCAAAATGTCCTAGAACTAAGCTGGACCACCCTGGTCACTAGGACCTCCTTGGTCCCCATGATCCCTCTGCACTCTGGCTTCCTCAGCCTCCTCGGCTTCGGCATCCTCCACCACATCTATGTATACGAGCATTGCTCTAACTACTCGTTTGAAAAGACGTAGCCAAACTGGTGGAACCCCCACAACAAACTCCTACATGGCTATAGGGATATGCTGAATTCGCATAGTAGGTACACGTTGGGTCAGCCTGGCCAGCTTTCCCTCTAGTACCCTGATCAATCATGGATCCTTGCCCACGACAAGACGAGCAAACATGCGAGGGTGCCCTTCAGGGCAGACTGGTCCAATATCTACATTTTGACACATGAATAGGGTTAATACTTGTACATATGTATCTATATATCATTCTAAAATTCATAAAAATTTGAAAATGATAAAAATTAAAAATTACTTACCTAGCTCTCCCCATGCTCCTCCTGGAGGGAGGATAAGGTCGAGGTCACCTCAAAAGTCCATCCCGACATATGGAAACTATTCCAATGCCGGCAGCTGTTGTTCCCACCAGGTATAAAAATCATCATCATAGACACTGTGTATCAAGTCTCCTCCTCCTTGATAGAGGAAGATGTCTCCCCACCTACTCAGCCTCGGCTGACGTGGAGATATGATCAGTAGAGGTATAGCAGGGCTCACTGCTGGTACTATCTTGAAGAAAAAGGCCACTAATATGCTTGCATAGCCAAAGTTTTTCCGCCTTCCCCTCTTGCAGTCGGATAGTTGTCTCCTCATAATGGGGTTAACTCCCGAGCACCAATCATAGAGAGCACCTCTAAAACAGTCAACTGCCAGCCTCATTTGGTTCCTTATGGCCAAATGTAAAGATGAGGATCCTAATATTCTCACAATGGTGCTAGCTAATACCTGGAGAGTAAAATCTTGGATTTCTGCAACCGGAACGCTAGTTCCTCTTCTTTGAGTGCCCAGTGTATAGAACGCATCTACATAGTTTTGGACACTTAAGGGGTCACCGCCCCTGCTAGTGCCCTCCAAGTTCATCGGCGCTCCCCGTCATGACAACCCGATAATGAAATGTATGTTTTCAGTGGTAAGCTCTAAGGTTTCACCCTGTAAGTTGAACATCCCCAACTCATGATCCCAATAATTGACCATGAACTCAAGTATGCGGACATTGGCCCGCATGGGCAATGTACAAAAGAATTTCAGCAGCCCGCTTGTGCGCAATGCATGTATGGTGGGCGCGCTTTGGAGTGCCGCTTGATCCATTATTTCGTGCTCCCTTTCCCTCCATTCCAGAACCATCTTTTACCTAGCACAACCAAGTATTTTGATTCAGTATTTCCATACCAAAATTCAAATTTTTTTGTCTATTTTATACCTTATATCCTTTGCGCAGCATACGCTACTGTCTAATTAGACAAGTCGTGTACTATACGCGACTGTCTAATTAGGCAACCCGCGTATAGAACGCGTATCCACGAGTTTCCATATCAGCAACTCGCAGATGCGCCGTGATACAGTTCAGGACACTTTTAAATATGGAATTTAGACTAAAATTTAACATTTGCTTGGATCAAAATGAAGAGCTTAGGGTGTAGGCTTACCTGCAACTGGCGGATTTCGATTTCGTCGGTCCAATTGTCCACAATGATCGAACAAAGGTAGAGGGTAAAACTTTCTTTTTATGGCTCAAAAGTTCAAATGGTGAGTTTTTTTTTAATTTTCAAACTATTTATAGAAATTATATTTCTTAAAGTGGGTCTTTTTCTATAGTTTGAAATGTCAATCAACTAATACCATACTTCTTTGTGCTTTGGAACAGGTTTTTCATCCTTACAAAGTGTTGTTGCTCCCATAGGGTGGTTTTGTAATTTCCAATACATTTTGGTATCTTTATTCACTCCATATTAACCTTAGCATTCAACATTTTGCCACAGACTATGGTATTCTAAGCCATTAGTCCCTTGTTTTTTACCATTGTTCTTCCGTGGCTAGGACCCTTATTCATGAGTATCCTTCTTATATGCCTCTGTCATCCTTTGGTGCTCATGACGCATCTGTTTCAGGTTCAGGGGTATCCTCTTAGCTATTTTTCACGCCAAATAGAGTTTCTTTTGAATCTCTTTTTACAAGCTATCCCTTTATAGGACTCCCCATCCTTATGGAGTTTCTTTAGGCCCAGGTTTGACTCCTTCAAAATAGACTTGACTGCCGAGTTAACTCGTTTGTTCAAGCTCGTTAAGAATATGTGAGCGGGCATCTGCATTGGTGGTAGGTTATCTCTTTCTCGGACCATGCGGAATAATACGAGAAAGGATCACTCTCTTTTCTTTTGAATTGAGAAGAGTATTCTCAGGTATAGGTTTATCACTTTTTTGGACCTGAGGAACTAAATTTACGGAAAAGGAACACCCGATTTGAGCTTAGTTTTCTCTTTTTCGTGCTCTGGACCCAAACATGAAAAAGATTCTGAGTGTACTTTGTGTCTTTGTCATGCTCATTAAACACTTAAGAACAAAGCAACGAGTTTATTGTTGTAAGCCCCATTTCTCGTAACCAAATGGATCTTTCCGAGTGATCTTGCTTTCCTTCACACTCATAAAACTCAAGCTATTTTATGCTGTTTTGGAAGGAGCGTTGGGTAGGTGGTAATTTAACCTTTTTCGGACCTCCCTGACTAAGTACAAAAAAGGTTCACCTTTTCTTCTTTGGAAGTTAAGAGAGTTCTTATGTGGTATGTTTTATACTTTTTCGGCCTTAGGAGACTAAATTGGATGAAAAAGGACCCCCCCTGGATTCTTCTTTGGAGTTTTCAGACTCTCTAAATGTGAAAACACCGGCTGAGCATGTACTAGTTCGGGCTCATTAAATCCATGAATTAGTGACACTATCAAGCATTATTTTCTCGTCTCTTCAAGCTTGTTAAAAAATGAAGAGGGATCTGAGTTTACTTTCCTGGACTTGTTAAAATTCAACAGGGAAGGTAAGGAATAAGTTTTCTCTTGTTTTTAGTAATGGCAGCATGTCCTCCTTGAACATAGCACTCTTTGTTTTTCGATATCCATGTTTCAGTGATTACTTTCCGTTCAGCTATTACCTTGAGTTTCTTACTCCTCCTCTTGTCCGTTATACTTGGGGAATCTAATCATGTCTCCTACATGACAGATAGGTCTATTTGTTCTATCTATAAGTTAACCGCTGCCTTGGGTCATCTCTGTGTTGTGCTCATTGTTCAAGGACTATACCCAATGTCTGATCTATAGCCTGATCCCATCATTGTTATATTTGTTATCTATTGTGTCTCCCTTCTTTTTCCCAGTTCCTAGTCACTCTTGTGATCCATTGGAGGATCTATTGCCTTCCTTATCACAGCATGGTTCCGTTTCAGTACTTCCTGATGATGAAGACCTAGAGTTTTGACGTTTGTAGCTCAGGATTCACTTTCATCATTGGTGGATTCCTTTTCTTCAGTTGTCGATTATCATCTATTGATTGACAAAATATTGAATCCTTTCCATGTTTGACTTCAGCTTACCCTTATTCACATGGCTTGGATTGTACTGGTTCTTTGGGATCCTTTATGAAGACCTTAGTTCCTCATCTATGGACTAAGTTGTGCAAGATTATGTTCTATCCATATACACAGATTCCAGATCTTTGAAGACTCATCATTATTGTATATTGTGGCTTCGATCCACCTTTGTAATATACGTGGTTTTCATACCCGTTTCATATGATGTACTCAAAATTTTGTAAAGGAGCTAGCGTTCCAGTAAATTGAACATAGCATCCTCAGATGTAACTTTGTATATGACATCACTATGTATTTGTTTCAGGTACTCTCTCTGCTCCATTGGATTTCTGAGTTATCCAAAGATAAATATTATAATGTATTTCGGCCATCGTTTCCCTTTGACCTCACAAATTAGGGGGCATCTGTTATCCACCTGAATGGCACCTCTCCATCCGAGTGCCGACATCCCTCATGTTGGCACACAAAAGGACATCTATGGATTGAGGGTTTCCCAAAACACTATAGATGGGCTTATTATGAACTACATTCATCATCCATCTAGCTGGTTATTTTTACCCTTTTTCTATGTCAATTCATATACGCGACTCTCTATATATGCAACTCACGTGTCATACGTGAGTCTTGGTTATTGCATGTCGTGTATAGATGTATACGCGGGTTGCCTTTAGAGAAACTCATGAATCATACGCGAGTTGTTGTTCTTGATACCCGTGGATACTTACCTTTGACATTAAAAATAAAAACACACGATTATTTGAGATTAGTTAAGCCATTTACCTTAATCTCCTTAACTATCTCAACCTCCTCAACCTTCGAAACTGCCTTATTTCACCTACTATAAATACAGGCCTTGGGGAGGGTGTTAGATACATACACTTGGAGAGAAAAGTTATGCTAGTGGAGTTTATACAGAAGTCTTTGGAACAGTGGAATTCAGAATCCTTTGGCTGTAGTGGAGTCCTTGTCTCAGGCATTCGGTTGTAATATGAACTCTTTCCATTATTGTTAATAAAGAGAATCCTTCTTCCATATTGTGTCTTGAATGTATCTCATGTATTGTGGTTTGATAAATGTTTATGTTTTAGCATCTTGTATATGATTTATCTAACCTGTTTATATATATGAATCATCTTGTATTTGCAAGATTGATCCTTGACAGGTGAAGGAGAAAGCATCCCTGAAGACTTTGGAGGAGAAGCAGAGCGGAAGAGGACAAGCTAGGATCAACCGTCGTGTATCGGGTGAGTCTTTCCCATCCTCCTATTTCCTTTATTGCACTCTAGAGTCAATTGTCTGAAATTTTATTGAGTATTTTGGTAAGCCCAGACCTTTGGTTATAAGGTGTTTATTCTTGTACAACACCTAGGGAGGATATTTATTCCAACCTTCTTTTACTAAAAATCTATGGAGAGAGATCCACAAAGTAGGAAGCCCTAGTTCCCACAGCTGCACACTGTCTTCTTCTTAGGTTAGCTCTGATTCCATGTTAGTTTTAATCAATTAAGCTAGCATTATGTCAGGATATTTAACCGAGAGAACAACAAGTACAGTAATCAAACACAAGAGACAATGAACAAAGTGTTTTTCCTTGGGGAAACCATAAATGGAGAAAACCCCGCAACTTCCTCATAGATAGAATCAACACCAAAAATAAAACCCCAAAACAGTAAGATGATCTCCCAACAGCAGTAACCTCTTTCTTCCTTGCCCCAGTGTCTTTCTCTTCCTCAGATATGCGCTACAACTGAGTGTGGATGAGTGTGTGTTAAATAGAGAGGCCAACTCTCTATTTATACTAATTCTCGACATGACTAAAACCCTACTAGGGCCGACTTCAGGAGAGTCTAATAACCCTAGTGCCCCAGAATTGCAGGGACTTTAACCCTTAGAAAATAGGAAGGTTACCCACAATAACTTGGCATGACTTGTTTACATTATAGATCCTCCCGATCGGAACATCGGGGCATGACATGACTCAATGATATTACAAATAGATACCGGAATAAACATCGGGTTACAATACATAAGAAATAAAAGTGAATACATTCCGAAGTTACAATTACATCAACAGAATAATCTTCAACCTGACCTAAAAGAACAACTTGATTATCGTAATGATCATGGAATTCTTCCTTGAGAACATCATCTGAAAATGTTACCTCTTCATCTTCAACAAATTCAGAAACTACAACTTCTTCATGATATGTTTTGAATCCTTGATTATACTTATCATGATGATTTTTTGAATCAGAAATTGTATTATAAAAATCATCCTGCTCGCAACAATCTTTAAAAAATAATTCAACTGAGAACACATACTTACAATGTTTCCGAAAACATGTGTGGAATTCTTTCAATGAGGAAATGCTAGTAGCGGGAAGAGAAAAATACCATTCTCGTGCATCTTTCTTGAGTGAATACATGAACATCTTCATGAGCACATCTTCATGTTGTATATTTAATTGAACCATATACTGATGAACTCTAATGAGGTGATCTGAAGGATTATCCTCTTTGCTTTCTCTAAACCGTGGAAGACAATCTCCCCAAACATCCATAGTAGGTACTGGATTTGGAAAACCTGGAACATCAAAAAAATTGAAAGGTGCAAACCTTCGAGCTAGAATGGCTTCCATGGTCTTCTGCCTCTGCATCTTGAACTATTGGAGTCGCCAATCGATTTGTCAAGATAGATTTTGTTTTTCCTCCTCGGAAAGTGTAAAGGGTGACAGTAGGTCAAATTAATTAGGGCTGCACAAAGTTGGGGATGACTGTGATCTCCTAACTTTCCTAGCTTCTTTCAAAATTTGCTCTGGGTCTGAGACACCCAGGTGTAATGGTCATTAGAGGAAATTTCAACTCAAAATGGGCCTTTTAACTTTTATTCAAATTCCATGTCATCATGTGTTAGCCAATGAAATTGATTTAAATTTGAAATACCGTATAGGTCTTAAACACTTTTTAAGATCTTCATTCCATGACATCATCATTCCATTTTTTTAGGTATTTCTTGTTTTTTGGGTAGTTGGGTCCTTCAAAAGTATGCCGAGCGGGTACTCGTTGGATGCGGAATTAAATTATGCATCCAACGAGCTCTCCTGATCGAAATTTGAGTAAAAACACGGGGAGATATGTCAAAAATACAAACAAAAAAGTAGTTTTTTTCTTTTCTTCCTCCAAAATTAATAAATATTATTTTATTATTTTAACTATTATTTTATTAGTTCATTTTAGGAGGCCCATTTTGAGTTGAAATTTCCTCTAATGGAACTAGGTCTACCTCTTATCCCAACTCCCTTAGTAGCCACTGTGAATTTTTTGGTGAAATGTAGTCTTAATGATTTACTGGTTTTTTTCACCTCTCAAAACCAATTGAATGATGAATAACTCGGGCAAAGTATGCTTCAGCTTGGTCCCCGGAAACAACGACAAAGATGTTAGTGCCAGAAATTGTTCTCAGACTACAGAAGAGCAAGCCAACACAATCTCATAAAACATAATGAAAGAAGATAGGTTTTTTAAGGTTTTGGTTGTACAGTTTGTGTTGATGTAATTGTAACTTCGGAATGTATTCACTTGTATTTCTTATCTATTGTAAGCCGATGTTTATTTCAGGATGTTATCAGGTTATGTCACACCTTGATGTTCTGATCGGGAGAATCAATAATTTAAAGAAGTCATGTCAAGTCATAGTGGATGACCCTCCGATTGTCTAAGGGTTAAAGTCCCCGTAGTTCTGGGGCACTAGGGTTATTAGACTCTCCAAGTAGAGATCTTCCCTAGTAGGGTTTTAGTCATGTCAGGATTAGTATAAATAGAGAGTTGGAATCTCTATTTAGCACACCTCACTCACACACTCAAGTGTAGCACATAGTTGAGGAAGGAGAAGACACTGGCCCCTAAACAAGAAGAAGATTACTACTGTTGGGAGGGCATCTTACTGTTTTGGGGTTTTACCTTTTGTATTGATTCTATCTCTGAGGAAGTTGCGGGGTTTTCTCCATTTATGGTTTCCCTAATGAAAAACACTATGTTCATTGTCTCTTGTGTTTGATTGTTGTACTTGTTGTTCTCTCAGTAAAGATCCTAATATAATGCTAGCTTGAATGTTGAAAAACTAACATGGTATCAGAGCTAACCTGAGAAGAAGACACTGTGTAGCTGCGGGAACTAGGGCTTCCTACTTTGTGGATCTCTCTCCACAAATTTTCAGCATAATTAAGGTGGGATAACTCTCCTCCTTAGGGTGCATCTTTCTGTCGAAGCAGAATACAATTCTAAGGTTTTTTAGTTTTGGACCTATCGCTGCTACCGAAAATTAGGGCTTTTCACAGAAGAGGAATTTTTCAGTGAGCCCAGGCCTGTATTGATCTCCTCCCCAAAATCAAAGTTAGGGATAAATTTCAAGGCATTTGGGTGGACAGAAATCCGAAAAAGCAAAACCCTAATTTGATCCTGAACCAGCTCTATAGGATTTTAGCTCAAGTTTTAGATCCGACATCTCGACCTGGTAAGATCTAAAATCTTTTGTATTTCCATTCGAGGTTCTCAGTGTAAGATGTCTCATCATACCAAGCTTGAAGAAAATCTTGAGGGAGTTGATAAATTTTGAGCTTGAAAGTATAGGATCTCCCTGGTCCTGGAAGAGAATCAGTTGGACTCCGACATCCATGAGGGAGATGAGGCTAAGGACTTGCATAAGAAGAAGTTGGCTATGGAAAAGAGAATCATTGCTGATTCTATCAAGGACCATCTCATACCACATGTGTCCTCCCTAAAGACACCTAAAGCTATGTTTGATGCCCTAACCAAATTGTTTGAAGGGAAGAACATAAACCAGAAGATGAATCTAAGAAACCAACTGAAGAATCTGAAGATTCAGAATGCAAAAACAATCTAGTCTTACTTCACAAGAGTTTGTCAAATCGAGGAACAATTAGAAGTTGTTGATGAAGAAGTGGAAAATGCAGAGATTGTGATGACTACCTTGAATGACCTTCCTAGGTCATGGTATTCTTTCATCCAAGGAATATGTGCTAGAAAGAAGTTAGTCAATTTCAATAGACTATGGGAAGAGTGCTCTCAAGAAGAAGCTCGGATAGCAGCTTGAGAAGAAAATATGGAAAGTGAAGATCAAGCTCTCACGATACACTCCAAATCACATTCCAAGTCAACCCAAAGAAGATCTCATAGCTCCAGAGGTAAGCACTCTCATAAATATAACACTAGAAAAGATTTATCTAGGATCATATGTTATACATGTGCTGAAGCAGGACACTATGCAAGAAATTGTCCTAAGAAACATAAACTAATGAAGAGGAGCAACAAAAGAAGACATCATGCTCATGCTACAGAGGATGATGAACCATCCAAGAAGAGATCTAGATATGAAAGTGAATATTCTTCAAGTGAGGATGAATATGTTCTGATATCCACTCTCACAGGTAACATTACTCATGGAAGTGATGATTGGCTTATAGATAGTGGGGCTTCCAAACATATGACTGGATTCAAAAAATCCTTTGTGAGACTGTCAGAACATGAATCACCTCACAAGGTGAAGCTAGGAGATGACTACCAATATCCAATAAAAGGTAGTGGGGAATCTTCCTATAAGCTAGACTCTGGAAAGTCTATAATAATGAAAGAAGTATTTTTTGTGCTAGGACTCAAGAAGAACCTTCTCTCCATATCAGCATTAGATGCAAAAGGAATGCGGGTTGCGTTCATAGATGGTCAAGTCATCATGTAGCCAAAAGGAAAGACTATCGATGATGTGGTAGTGATTGGAGAACAAGAAGGTGGTTTGTACAAATTGAAGGGCCATCCAGAACAAGCCTTGGTCCATGACACAATAGAGCCAAGTGAACTTTGGCATAGAGAGCTTGCACATGTGCATTACATAGCACTACCTATTACAATCAAAGTTGTTGAAGGTCTTCCAAAAATCCAAGACAAACATGATGGGGTCTGCAAAGGATGTGCGAAAGGAAAGAATACAAAGAAGACATTTCCAAGCAGCGAAAGCAAAGAAAAAGGAATCTTGGAAATCATCCACTCCGATGTATGCAGTCCTATGTCATCAAACTCTCTAAGCGGGTATGCATATTATGTTTCTTTTATTGATGACTTTTCTAGGAAGACATGGGTTTACTTCATGAAGAGAAAAGACGAAGTATTCAGAAAGTTGAAGGAATTAAAAGCCTTGATTGAGAACCATACTGAAAAGAAGATCAAGACCTTTCAATCAGATAATGGCGGAGAATTCACTTCAAATCAATTCAAAGAGCTATGCAAAGAATCAGGGATTAAGGGGGAGTTGTCCACTCCTTACAATCTGTTGAGGCCTAGAAATTCACAGGCGACAACAGCAAGGGATTCTCCCCAATCAACGTTCCCAACAAGCCCGTGACTGTTTGGGATAGGGAATCCATCCGGTTTGTGGTCCGGCTACCGTAGGTCAAGTAACAAAAATAAAGGGTTTTACCGGTTGCGGCCCGGCCCACCGTGTATATTTTTGTATTTTTGACTTTAAGTATGATATGCAAGTGCCTATCTAAGATTCAGATTGATGAAGAATGCGAGGAGTGGTCACAATGTGATGCGCAGGTTCTTACCTCTCGTCTTAGACTCTCTCACATCTAAATCACACACAACTAAAAAAAAAATATTAACTAAGTTGTCCCTAGGGAGCAAGATAATCAATTCATGAGTAATGTAATACTGTTCATATGTTAAGATAAATCACAGATAGTTGTTCTTAGAACCAAAACACATAAACATGAATAAAGATATACACAACAAGATAGCTCGTCATCTATTAAAACTTTCATTACTCATAGTGGAAATTATCACAGAATAAACCAAAGAACATTCATATAAGAACATAGGTTCAGAAAGTTAGAACGATCTCATAGTTAATGAAACATAGCTGAAAACAAAATAGTTTCCCTTCAACATTGTTCATTTCATCACATTTGAACATTCCACACAACACTTTCTCTAACAAGCAAAATTGTAATTTTATTATTGCAAAACAAAGTAGTTCCTCTTACAACAAGTAGTTCACAAGTCGCTCCAGGAAAAAGCCCCTCTCCTATCTAATTCTTCTATATTTATACAAAAAGAAAAATTGTTGGGCTACCCACAAATGACTCTTGGGATTTCCCAATGCTTCACCTCCCACACTTTTCTTACATTAAGTGCTTATAGAATTTACAATATATTACAATAAAACAAACAAATAAAGCACTTATGAGGAGGGCCCCGCTTGACTATTCAAGAACTTCTTCCATGCTGAAGCTTCTGAGGCAATGTTTTCAAACTCAGAGGGTTCTAAAAAACAAATATTGATTTCAAATTTAGCGGCCTGATTTCTTATTACTTTAATCCTAGCCGAGCTTAGATGTAGTTGATCCTCAAGCAACTGTATACTGACCGCTGAATGAGCTACCTCATTTCTTAGGGTCTGCTCGTCTAGGAATTTGATGTGCTGAATCCTTTGTTCATCTTCCTGATATCTACTTCACAACATCTCCAAAAACAGGTTGTGGTTTGGAAAGGTGTCCATTCTCTGTTCAATAGAAACCTGGCAACGATTATAAGTAATCAAAAGCCTCTAGCAAAACTCTGTACAAGCTCCCTTTGTCTTCTTTACAGCCTTCTTAAATTCTTCGGCTGTGTTTATGGCAAACTCCAATAAATCATAGTCTTGTCTCAGGCCTTGTTGATATTTTGTTGGCAAGTCAGTAGGGATTTCCTCATTAGCCTCTAACCTTGCAATTCTTCCCATCAGGACTTCTAAGATGTCCTGCGATCTGTCTACAAAATATGAAGAAGTTTCCAAAATTTCTTCCAATCTATTGTCTACCTGCAAGATCTTGCACCTCTCTTCTTCTATGGATACTTGCAGCTGGTGCATCTTGCTCCTTTGTGCTAGAACATGCTCCTTGAAAGGCTGAAGGTTGACTTGCTGTTCCTTGGCCTCTTCTAGAGTTGCTATTAATGAAGTAACCTGCTCTTTAAGCTCTGCAGTCTGCACTTGAGATTGCCTCTCAGACTCCTCCAAGGTAGCTTTCTGTAACTCCAACTCCCCTATATTACCTAGTAGCTGATATTTTTCTGTGTGAATACTTTCACATACCGTCTTCAACTCATCCTTTTCTTTCCTTAGCCCCTGACATTCCAGCTGCATTTTCTTCAAACTTCCTTGGGCAACTTCCAGAGATCTCTTCTGTACTTGGAGGAATTGGAGTTATGCTTTTGAAGACTTTATTTCATGTTGCATGTCTTCTAACTTCCTTTTTAATTTATTACTCTCCTCCCTCTCCCTTCTTAGCATATCTCTTAGTTGGGCAGCAGATTTCTTTGACTATTCAAGATCAGTCATTGACTGACCCACATTGTCCTCAGAAGCATGGATCAATGATGCCCCAGCTTGGATAGTGAATCTGTGGTCCTTTTCTGTCCCATATACCATGGTTGTATCATTTATCATTTTCCCCGATTTCCCCCTAGTCTCGACCTTCTTCTCTGTCCTCTTCACAATTCTTTTTGTTTCCCTGTCTTAAAAAATGGTGTTGAAGTCCGGCACCTATTCCCCTTTATTCTGTTCAAAAGGGATCAGTCTTAGGGTAGGAACAATAGCCTATCCCAATGTGCTGCTTGCAGTTGCCTCAGGGTCTTGAAGATCAGGATTACCCAGGTCCTGAGCCTGAATGTCTACAGGATCAGAAGTTGATTGCTCTGTCATAGACCCTGTCAGTTTTAATCTTTCCTCTTCCTGCTTCTTAAGTTCCTCATCCATTTTCCTTTGCCTTTCTTCTTCTTCCCTCTTGGCAGCTTCTTTTGCCTTTCTAGCTGCTTCTTATTCAGCTTTTCTCTTTTCTTCATCCTCGCCTTTAAGCCAGCTTTCCGCTTCCTATGCTAGTCTCCTAGCATCTTCATCCCTTTTGCTAGCCTCTTCTTCCTCTGCCTTTTTCTGTTCATCTTGTCCTTTCCCGCCTTTGGTAGTGATTTTGTTTTTAAATCTTCTTCTTAATGCAGTTATTTTTTGTGCATTTCGGAAAATTGATTCGTCTTTATCCCAGTGGCTTGTATACTAAAAATGTACATTTGCCTCCTTGCAGTGCTTTGCCACTTTATTTCGGGAATCATTCCTGTGGAAATTTATTTCCCCAAAATGTAATTTCCCCAATTCTTCTACAAATTCATCGGCTTTCTTAACTCTTGTGAACTTATAGCTTCCTAACTTGAATGGTAAGGGAGGATAAGTTGCCTTCTTATGTTCAAATAAAAAAGCTCCCTATGCCATCCAAGAAGACCTCCCTAACTGCCTCCTTGTGTACCACATAATCAGTGGCATATTTTGGAAGTAGTGAAGGTGCTCTGGAGCATCCATACATTCTGATATAAAGTCCATCCTTCGTTAAGTAGTAATCCACATATTCTTCAATAACCTGCAACGCTTCTTCTGACATGCAATTGCATTCTTTTAAGAAAATCAATGTATATAATGGCATAATGAAGTGTTCACACATTTATCTATAGTGACTGTGGTACTTATGTGCCCACAGTGGTTTGTAGGCTGAGTAGACTAGTGTTCTTTCTTTGTCCCAAATACACCTCAGGTTTGGGAAGGGTTGGTTGCACAGTATGCAATAAATCAGTATAGAGCTCATGTAGAACTCTATTTTTTTTCTGGGACACTCCTCCCAAGGCTGAAGTAATGCAGGCTGAGAGGTTGTTTGATACAATGTTCGCCCAGTTGAACATGGTACCTTAGGTTGCAACATAGAAGATGATAGGAACCCAACCCAAATTAAAATTTTTACCATGGGATCTCCCAAAAATCCTATTCAGCATCAGGGAAATGGACCTATAAGGTGTCTTTAAGGTGGCAATGTCATATTTGCCTGATGGCCTAGTTCTGAAACTCTTGCCAGGTACCAGCATTCTTTTCAATGTCTCGACTAGGTCCAGATTTATTTTCTTTCACCAGTCTTCATTCAAGTATACCTGGGCCTCCAGTAAGTGATAGGCTAGTGATACGTACCCAGGGATATAAGCAGCATAACCCTGTTTTTCCATGTTGGCCAAAATCATGGTAGTTACATCTGCTCGGGGCAGAATCCATCCAATCACCTCTGAGCACGGAAAAAGCTCATGTCTGGTAGCAACTCTCATCAAAGCAGATCTCTCTATATTGCATGTATAGTTTCCTCCTCAAAACCTGTGTCAGGTACCTCTCGATGTGTTATTATTCTATAGATTTCCCCCCATTTATATTCAAGTTCCACACCCACTATGCATCTGGTGTCTTCGTAAGTGTATTCAACCTTGGTGACAATTTCAACATCGGGTTCCTCCTCCACTATAGCGGCTTTCTTCTTCTGCCTTTTAGACATTTCGTATTCAAAAATATTTCCTTCTCATACATAAAATCCTTTGGTTCCTGTTGAGCCATTTCTAAATAATATTCAAAGAATGGAAACAAACTACGTGAGCATTTACCTCGTTTAGGTTAGTCATGGTTGAAGCTATGAAAAATAAACAAACAACATTTACTACCAAGTGTTCCTGCACAAAACAAATCTACAAAAGAGCTAAAACCTGCCCATGACTAAAATTTGCCTAATCGACTCATACATCATGGCCTTTCTAAACGAAGAAAATCCCCCCCTGCCCGTCAAGGAAAACAGTTCTCAAACTACACCCTCGACGCTATGATTCCAAGAAGAATGTGCTATTCCCAATCTCATCCCAAATGGGGTGTAACCTCGAAACCGTGACCCTAGTCCACAAGAAACATGAGCGACCCAAATACTGGGAAACCAAAACCTCGGTACTTCGAAATAAACAAGAAAACGTCTCCTCTGCAAACTAACAGGGAACTACCCTCCCCGAACGGCCATACACAGGCTGGGGGAAACTGGTGCAGACAGCATAACGCTCGTTTGCACCGGTTTCCCAAACAGCTGGGTGCGGTTCGCAGACTCATAATGGCAGTAAAATTAATCATTCAGCAAACAAAAATCCCCACACCAGACAACCATACCGTCTACACGAACAATATAAGCATTGGAAAATGTAAACCTAGGTACTCGTTAACCGCAAAGGTGGGAACTAACCAAGGGTGAAAACCCCAGATCAATAATTCGAAAATAAGAGGTAGAAATGAGGAAAAAGGCCTACCTGGCAAGGCGCTGTTTGACTGGCGAGAAAAATCCGCAAACCTCCACGGTGGTGCCACCTAGGAACGAGGTACTGATAGTGAGTATAGTGTCCTCCTCGAAATGACAATGACAGCGCAGGAAATTCGCATAAAAAACAATAGAAAATAATAAACCCCAATCCCCCAATATATACATCCCGGTAAACAAACAATCGACAGGAAAATATGACCATCAAGCGGCAAAACAACTACGGGATCGACGATCATGTCAGCTGCGTCCCCGCAATGGCAGATGATGAAATGACTATGAGATCTGTAGGAGTAATAACTAAAACACCTCACATCAGAGTTCACCAAACTAAGACCTCAGACCAATAGTTGGTTAAAGCACCGCAACAGTGAAAACCGTAAGGACACCAATTTTCGCAGACTAGTCAACATCAGAGGTAGAAAAAACATAATTTAAGTGAAAAGATAGGCAAAGCGGAAAACATAGTCAAACTAAATCAGAAGAATAGTCTCTTCTGGAGCCGCAACAACAGAGGTGAAGAAAACTAAGGACTTGCGAATCAAAAATGGATGGGGATCAAAAAAAATCAAAACAACCATCGAAGGGATCGCAATACATCATCCACAACGGAGAAAATTGTAGAGTCAACATGTTCCAACGGTATTCCAATAAGGCCACCAATAATAAGAAAATAACAAAAAAAAACACATCGGAGGCAAACATGCCTTGGATCAGACCGTCTTCCGACTGCATCACCGCAACGAGGGGTGCATAGTTAACTATAATTTCAATTCACAGTTTCAACAACCTCCGACGACGGGGTAAGAAACCAGTATAAGTCGTAAAATGACATTGGCATAAAGGTATTATTTGAATAGACATTAGTAAAATCAAGCAAAAACCGAAAAGCTGAGTAAAACCGAAATAAAAGGAGGGTCCCGAAATTTTTTAGAATTTTGGGAAATTGTTGCAGCTACAACAATTGACGACTACCTAGTGAACCCCAGATTTCTGAATCAACTTTTCTCTTAGTACAAGACTGTTTAGTCATTAAACTCACAGGGTGAATTCTTCTAGATGCTTGTATTCCTAAACTGGCAAACACATGCATTTAAATCATTGACGACAGTCCATTTTGGAAATGGGAACACTAAAATATTTAAAGTTCGGATAACTCTTATGAGGCTGATTAGATGATTTTTATTTTACCTCTATCTTTGGGTGGTTTCCAGCTTGGACACCACATGATTATAACATATGGTAAATAGAAATATTCAGTTGTTCCTCATTCCCATGCCACCTGCACTTTTGTGCCTTCTGAACTTTGTGTTCTTTTGAGTCCTCCATATGCCTTTCCTTCTGAATTTTATTCAGGTTCTTCTATCCATAGTGTCCTTTTGTGTGAGAGATGTATTTACTTTTCATCTCACGGATGGAGAAGAACTTTTGGCAAATTGGTATTCACTTTGCTTTGATATGTATTACTTCTTTTAGGAGTTTTGACTCTTAACAGCCTCTAGGATTTTTTTTTTAAATCATGGCATGGAATCATTTATATATAATAAACTATTTACCTTGCTTCCTTTCCGTGGGTCCTTTGCTGTTACCCCCTAGGACATTTTAGATGTGCAATGGATGGAGCCTCGAAATACTATTCCAGACCTTTTAATTCTGAGTTATTTTCAGGGGTTAAGTAGGACTTCAATGAGTGCATAGCCATTTAGGAAAACTACTTACTAGAAGAAATTCTATCATTTCAAACAAAATGCAAAGTCTTATCCCAAAGATTTCAGTTAATCGAGAACCCTAATGCTTTCCATGCAACCAAAAGTTTGCCTCTTTTATTCAAAACAAACCAAAATAACTAGAAACAATAGCGGCAAATCAAAGTGAAAACTGCATCAAATTATTTATGTACAAGGTCATCAAATAAAAAATCAAAGTAAAATTTGAGAACCAACCACTACTTGATCAATTCTGTTCCCACCCCTAAAAATCTATCAACTTATGAGTCAAGGGGCTAGGCTTGATTGCAGATGTGAAATAACTAGCCATTATCTAATTTTGCTATTTTTGAAACCGAAACTACGTCTACCAATTTACAATCAATCCCATCAGCCCGTGAACATTGAAGGAGATCAGGCTGAGTATTACTTATAATCCTGGCTTCTACTGATGCCGGATGTATTAGTTTAAGCTCCATTAGATAATTCCCCAAAACAGAATCTGTTGATTCCTTTTCTTCTTCCAACTTAGTGATAGTGTGTTTCATGTAAGGCTCCCTTAAGATTTTGATCCGATTTGGGACTCCTTTATAAGGCAACCATAAATGTGACCAATCTGAAGCAAAAAAACCCTTTAACCTTGTGGACCAATCTCAGTTCAGAATAAGGCCATACCCATGCCGATATGGCCACCACCACAATGTCAATAAATTGACATATCTTTTCATTTGCAGATAAATGAATAAGAACATTCTCCATTTCCCAACTACTTTGACACCAGTTCTGTCTAATTGAGTAAATTCTCAAGCAATAGGTTTTGGCTGCCCATTAATTTTTTTGCAAACTGCGAGTGGCATAACATTCACTGATGATCCAGAGTCTACCAAACAATTATGCACCTTGTGGTTCAAAATTTCCAGAGTCAAAAGGAAAGGTGGGGTTTTAAACCTAGTTTTCCCTTCCCCAATTGATTCGACCTCTTCCTCCACAGGTTGGTTTTCGGTGGGTATCTCCTCCTCGGGTTCTTCAATCCTTTTAGTATTTTTTTCTTTGTTAACACCTACTTGGTATTCCATAGGCTTAACAGGCTTGTTGATTTGCTTCGGATCCTGGTTGATAATGGTGATTTTAGGTACTTTGCCATCAACCTTGTTCTTTGGTTGTTTCCTGACATTCTCTTACAACTTCTCAATCTTTAAAATCATTGAATTGTCTTTATTTACCAAATCCAGGCCTTTTGTTGTCATTTGAATTTTTGGTATACTCTCATGTTTCAGAACACTTATTTCTGTATCAAACAGCGAGACACAATCCCATAAAAATGTGGCCTCATTCTCTTGTTTTTCTGTGGTCTTACTACCCTTTTCCTCTTCATCACTGTCCTCAACTAATTTAGAATCCAACAACTGACTCATCACCAATGTCATTGAATTTATCCATTGCAGACAATTCTTTTCAAAATGGGGTTGTTGGTGAAAAGTGCAAAAATTATCCATCCCTACTTCTGTTAAATTCATCGATGTTGAATCATGCGGAGGTGTTTTGGATTGGTTCTTATCTTTTCTTTTCTTGTAATACGGATTATATGCTTTCTGAGCTTCTTTTCCTTTCTCCAAATCTATTATTCTGTTGGAAAGTTTCTGCATCATCTTTAACATCCCCTCAAAATCATGCGATTGCTCCTCTTTAGGTTTAGACAGCAATAAGGCTCTCTTTCAAGAAGTTTTTCCTCCAGATTGTTTAGGATAATCTTCTATACTTTCCTTTTCAGCCTCTACTCCTTTTGCTTCTTCATAAGTCTCTGCTAACATAGGTTTAACTTGAGCTTTTGCAAACATAGCCAAGTCAGGACCTAAAGCTGACGTATAATACTCAATCAGAACTTTATCAGAGGGCTTATCAGTTGCCGAGAAGTTCTTGAGGTAAGCAGAAAATCTTTGAGTAAAATTGTGTAGCTTTTCTTTCCTTTCTTTTTCTAAAGCACCTAAACCTTTCATTAGTGTTGCATGCATCTTTTAGGCTGCATACTTACTTCTGAAAATCCTTTCAAAGGTATCCCAGTCTGGGATAAAGTTTACAGGAAAACCAAAATACCATGATGTTGCTGCTCCTTTAAGGGTGTGTGGAAAAAGTCTACAAACTACATCCTCATGTTCCCCAGCCCTTAATCCTTCTATTTCCAAATAGAAACTTTGAAAATGGTCATCTACTACAACCTTCTCATTTGGATCAAACTTAGGCAGCATCTTCTCAAAAGCTTGAGGTAAGTCATGCAATGGATGTGTTAAGTTCAAGGGTGATCTGGCTTTCCAAGCTGGTGGTGGATTTGGTGGGTTAAGTGGCTGATTTGCATTTACACCTGCCATGAGTCTGGGTGGAGAGTGAGGAGGTGAAGGAACAGGAATACGCACAGGAGAACAATTAGGTGTGTTTGGGCCTACTTGATTCAAAGGCTGAACAACTTCCTATAACGCTACTTCTACTAACTCTTCCAAATCTCCAACCAACATTGAATCTTCCAAGATGGGGCGATCTTTCTTCTTGTATTCTCTTCGGGGTAAATCAGGTATAGTGGGTAAGCCTCCAATACTCTTTACATAGGCCCATGTGTGTCTTCTCAAATCATTTACTACTTGGTTGTCTACAGAAAACAAATGTTCTCTATCTTCTTCAATATTTGGGTCAGGAAATAAATTGCTTTCAAAACTATCACTAGTGGAGTAATTTCGAGGAAATGGATTTCCCTGGCCAGACATGCACTGGTGGCCCTCCTTCTAGCGCCAGAAACTGTTGAGGCCTAGAAATTCATAGGCGACAACAGCAAGGGATTCTCCCCAGTCAATGTTCCCAACTAGCCCGTGACTGTTTGGTATAGGGAATCCATCCGGTTTGCGGTCCAGCTACCGTAGGTCAAGTAACAAAAACAAAGGGTTTTACCAGTTGTGGCCCGGCCCACCGTGTACATTTTTGTATTTTTTACTTTAAGTATGATATGCAAGTGCTTGTCTAATATTCGGATTGATGAAGAATGCGAGGAGTGGTCACAATGTGATGCACAGGTTCTTACCTCTCGTCTTAGACTCTCTCGCATCTAAATCACACACAACTAAAAAAAAACAATACTAACTAAGCTATCCCTATGGAGCAAGATAATCAATTCATGAGTAATGTAATACTGTTCATATGTTAAGATAAATCACAGATAGTTGTTCTTAGAACCAAAACACATAAACATGAATAAAGATATACACAACAAGATAGCTTGTCATCTGTTAAAACATTCATTACTCATAGTGGAAATTATCACAAAATAAACTAGAGAACATTCATATAAGAACATAGGTTCAGAAAGTTAGAACAATATCACAGTTAATGAAACACAACCAAAAACAAAATAGCTCCCCTTCAACATTGTTCATTTCATTGCATTTGAACATTCCACACAACACTTTCTCCAACAGGAAAAATTGTAATTTTATTATTGCAAAACGAAGTAGTTCCTCTTACAACAAGTAGTTCACAAGTCTCTCCAGGAAAAAGCCCCTCTCCTATCTAATTCTTCTATATTTATACAAAAATAAAAACTGTTGGGCTGCCCACAAATGATTCTTGGGCTTTCCCAACGCTTCACCTCCCACACTTTTCTTACATTAAGTGCTTATAGAATTTACAATATATTACAATAAAACAGACGAATAAAGCACTTATGAGGAGGGCCCCGCTTGACTGTTCAAGAACTTCTTCCACGCTAAAGCTTCTGAGGCAATGTTTTCGAACTCAGAGGGTTCTAAAAAATGAATATTGATTTCAAATTTAGTGGCCTGATTTCTTACTACTTCAATCCTGGTCGAGCTCAGGCGTAGTTGATCCTCAAGCACTTGTATACTGACCTATGAATGAGCTACCTCATTTCTCAATGTCTGCTCGTCTAGGGATTTGATGTGTTGAATCCTTTTTTCATGTTCCTGATATCTACTTCGCAACATCTCCAAAAACAGGTTGTGGTCTGGAAAGGTGTGCATTCTTTGTTCAGCAACAACATGGCAACGATTATAAGTAATCAAAAGTCTCCTACAGAACTCTGTACAAGCTCCCTTTGTCTTCTTTACATCCTTCTTAAATTCTTCGGCTATGTTTATGGCAAACTCCAATAAATCATAGTCTTGTCTCAAGCCTTGTTGATCTTTTGTTGGCAGGTCAGTAGGGATTTCCTCATTGGCCTCTAACCTTGCCATTCTTCCCGTCAAGACTTCTAAGATGTCCTGTGGTCTGTCTACAGAATATGAAGAAGTTTCCAAAATTTCTTCCAGTCTATTGGCTACCTGCAAGATCTTGCACCTCTCTTCTTCTATGGATACTTGCAACTGGTGCATCTTGCTCCTTTGTGCTAGAACATGCTCCTTGAAAAGATGAAGATTGACTTGTTGTTCCCTAGCCTCTTCTAGAGCTGTTGTTAATGAAGTAACCTGCTCTTTAAGCTCTGCAGTTTGCACCTAAGATTGCCTCTCATACTCCTCCAAGGTAGATTTATGTAACTCCAACTCCCTTATCTTACCTAGCAGCTGATCTTTTTTTGTGTGAAGACTTTCACATATCATCTTCAACTCATCCTTTTCTGTCCTTAGCCCTTGACATTCCTGCTACATTTTCTCCAGACTTCCTTGGGAAACCTCCAGAGATCTCTTCTCTACTTGGAGGAATTGCAGTTCTGCTTTTGAATACTTTATTTCATGTTGCATGTCTTCGAACTTCCTTTTTAATTTATTACTCTCCTCCCTTTTCCTTCTTAGCGTATCTCTTAGTTGGGCAGCAGATTTCTTTGACTGTTCAAGATCAGTCATTATCCGATCCACATTGTCCTCAAAAGCATGGATCAATGCTGCCCTAGCTCGGATAGTGAATCTGGGGTCCTTGTCTATCCCATATACCATGGTTGTATCATTGATCATTTTCCCCGATTTCCCCCCAGTCTCGACCTTCCTCTCTATCCTCTTCACAATTCTTTTCGTTTCCTTGTCGTAAAAAATGGTGTTGAAGTCCGGCACCTATTCCCCTTTCTTCTATTCAAAAGGGATCAGTCTTAGGGTAGGAACAACAGCCTGTCCCAATGTGCTGCTAACAGCTACCTCAGGGTCTTGAAGATCAGGATTACCCAGGTCCTGAGCCTGAATGTCTACAGGATCATAAGTTGATTGCTATTTCATAGACCCTGTCAGTTTTAATCTTTCCGCTTCCTGCTTCCTAAGTTCCTCATCCATTTTCCTTTTCCTTTCTTCTTCTTCCCTCTTGGTAGCTTCTTCTGCCTTTCTAGATGCTTCTTGTTCAACTTTTCTCTTTTCTTCCTCCTCACCTTTAAGCCAGCTTTCAGCTTCCTGTGCTAGTCTCCTAGCATATTCATCCCTTTTTCTAGCCTCTTCTTCCTCTGACTTTTTCTGTTCATCTTGTCCTTTCCCGCCTTTGGTAGTGATTTTGTTTTTAAATCTTCTTCTTAATGCAGTTATGTTTTCTGCATTTCAGAAAATTGATTCGTCTTTATCCCAGTGGCTTGTATACTCAAAATGTACATTTTCCTCCTTGCAGTGCTCTACCACTTTATTCCAGGAATCATTACTGTGGAAATTTATTTCCCCAAAATGTAATTTCCCCAATTCTTCTACAAATTCATCATCTTTCTTAACTCTTGTGAACTTATAGCTTCCCAACCTGAATGGTAAGGGAGGATAAGTTTCCTTCTTATGTTCAAATAAAAAACTCCCTATGCCATCCAAGAAGACCTGCCTGACTGCCTCCTTGTGTACCACATAATCAGTGGCATATTTTGGAAGTAGTGAAGGTGCTCTGGAGCATCCATACATTTTGATATAAAGTCCATCCTCCGTTATGTACTAATCCACATATTCTTCAATAACCTGCAACGCTTCTTCTGACATGAAATTGCATTCTTTTAAGAAAATCAATGTATATAATGGCATAATGAAGTGTTCACACACTTCTCTATAGTGACTGTGGTACTTATGTGTCCACAATGGCTTGTAGGTTGAGTAGACTAGTGTTCTTTATCGGTCCCAAATACACCTCAGGTTTGGGAAGGGTTGGTTGCACAATATGCAATCAATCAGTATAGAGCTCATGTAGAACTTTGATTTTTTCTGGGACACTCCTCCCAAGGCTGAAGCAATGCAGGCTGAGAGGATGTTTGATACAATGTTCACCCAGTTGAACACAGTACCTTGGGTTGCAACATAGAAGATGATAGGAACCCAACCCAACTTAAAACTTTTACCATGGGCTCTCTCGAAAATCCTGTTCAGCATCAGGGCGATGAACCTATAAGGTGTCCTTAAGGTGGCAGTGTCATATTCCCCTGATGGCCTAGTTCTGAAACTCTTACCAGGTACCAACATTCTTTTCAATGTCTCGACTAGGTCCAGATTTATTTTCTTTAGCCAGTCTTCAGTCAAGTATACTTGGGCCTCCGGTAAGTGATAGGATAGTGATACGTACCCAGGGCTATAAGCAGCATAACCCTGTTTGTCCACGTTGGCCAAAATCATGGTAGTTACATCTGCCCGGGGCAGAATCCATCCAATCATCTCTTAGCACGGAAAAAGCTCAGGTCTGGTAGCAACCCTCATCAAAGTAGATCTCTCTATATTTGCATATATAGTTTCCTCCTCAAAACATGTGTCAGGTACCTCCCAATGTGTTATTAGTCTGTAGATTTCCCCCCATTTATATTGAGGTTCCACACCTACTATGCATCTAGTGTCTTCGTAAGTGTATTCAACCTTGGTGACAATTTCAACATCGGGTTCCTCCTCCACTATAGGGGATTTCTTCTTCTTCCTTTTAGACATCTCATATTTAGAAATATTTCCCTATCATACATAAAATCCTTTAGGTCCTATTAATCCATTTCTAAATAATATTCAAAGAATGGAAACAAAATACGTGAGCATTTACCTCGTTTAGGTTAGTCATGGTTGAAGCTATGGAAAATAAACAAACAACATTTACTACCAAGTGTTCCTACACAAAACAAATATGCAAAAGAGCTAAAACCTACCCATGACTAAAATTTGCCTAATCGACTCATACATCATGGCCTTGCTAAACGAAGAAAATCCCCCCCCCCCCCGCTCGTCAAGGAAAATAGTTCTCAAACTACACCCTTGGTGCTATGATTCCAAGAAGAATGTGCTATTCCCGATCTCATCCCAAATGGGGTGTAACCTCAAAATTGCGACCCTAGTCCACAAGAAACACAAGCGACCAAAAGACTGGGAAACCAAAAACTCGATACTTCAAAATACACAAGAAAACGTCTCCTCTGCAAACTAACAGGGAACTACCCTCCCCGGACGGCCATACACAGGCTGGGGGAAACTGGTGTAGACAGCGTAACGCTCATCTGCACCGATTTCCCAAACAGCTGGGTGCGGTTCACAGAATCATAATGGCAGTGAAATTAATCATTCAACAAACAAAAATCCCCACACTGGACAGCCATACCATCTACACGAACAATATAAGCGCTGGAAAATGTAAACCTAGGTACTCGTTAACCGCAAAGGTGGGAACTAACCAAGGGCGACAACCCTAGATTAATAATTCGAAAAGAAGAGGTAGAAATGAGGAAAAAGGCCTGCCTAGCAAGGCGTTGTTCGACTAGCAAGAAAAATCCGCAAACCTCCATAGCGACGCCACCTAGGAACGAGGTACCGACAGTGAGTACAGTGTCCTTCTCGAAATGACAATGCCAGCGCGGGAAATTCGCATAAAAAACAATAGAAAATAATAAACCCCAATCCCCCAATATATACATCCCAGTAAACAAACAATCGGCGGGAAAATATGACCATAGGGAGGAAAAACGACTACGGGATCGACGATCATGTTAGTTGCGTCCCCGCAACGACGGATGATGAAACAACTACGAGATCCGTAGGAGCAATAACTAAAACACCTTGCATCGGAGTTCACCAGACTAAGACCTCAGACCAATAGTTGGTTAAAGTGCCGCAACAGCGGAAATCGTAAGGACACCAAGTTTCGCAGACCATTCAACATCAGAGGGAGAAAAAACATGATTTAAGCGAAAAGATAGGCCAAGCGGTAAACATAGTCAAACTAAATCGGAAGAATAATCTCTTCTGGAACCGCAACGGTGGAGGTGAAGAAAACTAAGGACTCGTGAATAAAAAATGGGCGGGGATCGAAAAAAATCAAAACAACCATCGAAGGGATCACAATACATCATCCGCAACAGTGGAAACTGTAGAGTCAACATGTTCCGACTGTATTCCAATAAGGCCGCCGATAATAAGAAAATAACAAAAAAAACACATCGGAGGCAAACATTCCTTGGATCGGAATGTCTTATGACTGCATCACCCAATGACGGGTGCATAGTTAACTGTATTTCCAATTCACAGTTTCAGTAACCTCCTATGGCGGGGTAAGAAACCAGTATAAGTCGTAAAACGACATTGGCATAAAGGTATTGTTTGAACAAACATTAGTAAAATCAAGCAAAAACCGAAAAGCTGAGTAAAACCAAAATAAAAGGAGGGTCCCAAATTTTTTTAGAATTTTGGGAAATTGTTGCAGCTGCAACACAATCCACAATAGAATGGGATTGCATCAAGGAAGAATAGAACTATCATGGAAGCTGCAAAAGCAAGGCTTCATGATCAAGATCTTCCTATGCATCTTTGGGTGGGAGTTGCTAGAACAACAGTGTATGTACAGAACCGTACACCACATAGAGTACTTGAGAACAAGACTCCTGAAGAAGTCTTCTTCGGCAAGAAACCAAAAGTCATCCATCTCAGAATATTCAGCTATCCTATGTACATCCACATTCCAAAAGAGAAGAGGACTAAATTAGATCCTTCAGGAAAGAAGGGTATATTTGCGGGATACTCTGAAAGCTCGAAGGTTTACAGAATATATTTCCCAGGATACAAGAAAATTGACGTCAGCAGGGATGTGACATTTGATGAAGACACAGCTTACAACAAATCTAGAAAGAGACCTGTTGAAGAACCTGAAGAAGTAGAAGCACCCGGAATTCATGATACAACCATGAATGAAGAAACTCAAGAAGAAGATTGAGAATTTGAAGAACCACAAAGACCTGTAGATCCACCTCTAGAGAAGAATCCTCATAAGAGGAAACCTGCTCGGGTACGAGAACTTATCCAAGGTGCGGAAAGATATGGGGCTCCATAAGAGAATCACAGAGAAATAAAGAGGACCAAATCTTGCTTCGGGTATGTAGCTTTACTATGTGATTTCATTGATAAAGAACCTTCCAGTTATGAAGAAGTGGCAGAACGAAAAGAATGGAAGGATGCTATGATCGAGGAATACCAATCGATCATGAAGAATGATGTTTGGGATGTTGTCCCAAGACCAGATGGGAAGTCAGTTGTACCTTCCAAATGGATTTACAAGATCAAACATGTTGCAGACGGTAGCATTGAAAAATATAAGGCAAGATTTGTAGCTTGGGGTTTCTCTCAGAAAGAAGGAATAGATTATGAAGAAACCTTTGCACCTGTATCCAGTTACACTTCCATAAGATCAGTACTTGCTCTGGTTGCAATGATGAAATGGAAGATACACCAGATGGATGTCAAGACTGCTTTCTTGAATGGTGTAATAGAAGAGGAAGTGTATGTAGAACAACCACTCGATTTTGGGACACATGACAGGGAGTCTCATTGATGCAGATTGAAGAAAGCCCTATACGGTTTGAAACAGGCACCCAGGACCTGGTACGACAGAATTGACAGCTTTCTATCTAGTTTGGGCTTTACCAAGAGTAAAGCAGATTCCAACCTTTACTACAAGGTTGAAGATGGCAACCGAGTGATGCTTCTACTCTATGTAGATGATATATTTGTAAAAGGTATGGATGGGTTGATTGCTGATACAAAGAGAAAGCTTGCTATCGAGTTCGAGATGAAGGACTTGGGTATGATGCATTATTTCTAGGTATGGAGGTGTGTCAGAGTGCGGATGGAATATTCCTTGGACAAGGGAAGTATGCAGTAGAGATCCTGAAGAGGTTTGGGATGATGGACTGCAAGACTATGGCCACACCTATGGCATCCAACCTGAAGCTATTGAGCGATGCTTCATCAAATTCGGTTGATGCTACAATGTATTGTCAGATGATTAGGTCATTGATGTACCTGATGAACACAAGACCAGACATTTGCTTTGCTGTGAACACCTTGAGCCAGTTCTTGACAAATCCAAGAAATGTTCCTTGATTGCTGCAAAGAATATTCTGAGGTACCTGAGGGGTACAGTTGATAATGGGATCAAGTACGATGCGAATCAAAGGATTAACCTAGAGGGTTATGTTGATTCAGATTGGGTAGGAAGTGCCATCGATAGGAAGAGCACTTCAAGGTGTTGCTTCAGTATGGGATTAGGTGTGATCTCTTGGTTTAGTAGGAAGAAATCCTATGTGGCACTGAGTACAATTGAAGCAGAGTATGTCACAGCTTGTTCAGCTAGTTGTGAGGCAGTATGGTTGTGGAAGCTATTGTCTGATTTATTTGATCTCCAGATGGATGCTACTTGTATACATTGTGACAACCAGAGTTGTGTGAAGTTGTCAGAGAATCCAATGTTCCATGACAAGTCGAAGCACATCGAGATCAAGTATCACTATATCAGGGATATGGTGCAGAGAGGAGCAGTGAAGATCCAGTATGTTGCGACGGAGGAACAGATAGTTGATGTGTTGACAAAGCCATTGGACAGAGTGAAGTTTGAGTACTTCAAGGAGAAGCTTGGTGTTCTCTAGATTGAGGTTTCCTCCAAGGGAAAGTGATGAATCCCAAAGCCATTTTGATGAGTAGGTCAGATGTAAGGGCTGAGCCATTCTGTCATGGTGAGAGGATTTGGTTCCTTCCATCTCAGATATGAGTGCTGATATTCATAGCCATTCTGACGAGCAGGTCAGATGTAAGGGCTGAGCCATTATGTCACGGTGAAAGGATTTGGTTCCTTCCATGTCAGATATGAGTGCTGAGATCCAAAGCCATTCTGATGAGCAGGTAAGATGTAAGGGCTGAGCCATTCTATCATGGTGAGAGGATTTGGTTCCTTCCATGTCAGATATGAGTGCTGAGATTCATAGCCATTCTGATGAGCAGGTCAGATGTAAGGGCTGAGCCATTTTATCATGGTGAGAGGATTCAGTTCTTTCCATGTTAGATATGAGTGCTGGCCATTCTGTCGAGTAGGACAGATGTAATGGAAACTACCACTCTCCAAGAGAGTGGAGGCACCTGGTCCGTTACCAGGTAGCTCAGTCTGGGACTGGGGGCCTTTCTGACGAGGGTGGAGTATTTGGTTCCTTCCAGGTCAGATGTGAGTGCAGGCCATTCTGGCGAGGGTGTAGGATTTGGTTCCTACCAGGTTAGATATAAGGGCAATTGCCATTCTCTGGGAGAATGGAGGCACCTGGTCCATTACCAGGTAGCTCAGTTTGGGACTGGAGGCCATTTTGGCAAGGATGGAGGATTTAGTTCCTTCTAGTTCAGATCTGAGTGCAAGCCTTTCTGGTGAGGGTGGAGGGCAGGTTTCCTTCCAGGTCAGATATAAGTGCTGAATCCTTTTCACAGATGATAGTGATGTCTTGTCATGCTGGTGAATGTGAGTGTTGGGCCTTTCTGATGTGATTATAGGTTTCTACATGATCAGATGTGAGTGTTGGGCATGCCTTTCTGATGACTAGGTTAGATGTAAGTGTTGGGTGAAGACCTACATGATGGCTAGGCCTACAACCAGCATGAAAGAAGGCTAGATCTGTAGAACTTCCTATGATGAGATAGCACACATGATGATGACTAGATGAGATCTAGATCGAGCTATGATCCAGATCCAGTTATGATGACTCCGAGAGATCCAGATTGAGTGATGATCTAGATCCAACAGTGATGATCCAGATCGAGTGATGATCCAGATCCAGTGATGATGATCTAGATCGAGTGATGATCCAGATCCAATGATGATGATCTAGATCGAGTGAGGATCCAGATCTAGCAGTGATGATCTAGATCGAGTGATGATCCAGGTCTAGTGATGATGATCAAGATCGAGTGCTGATCTAGATCTAGTGATGATGATCTAGATCCAGTGATGATCCAGATCCAATGATGATGATCCAGATCGAGTGATTATCCAGATAAAGTGATGATGATCCAGTGATGATGTTCCAGATCAAGTATGATCCAGTGACGATGTTGCAGATCGAGTATGATCCAGTGACGATGATCCAGATTGAGAGATGATCCAGATCCAGATGAAAGATGACTTGAAAATGAAGATGAAATGAAGATGCAGATGATGAGAAGAACCAGAGAAGAAGACCAGTGATGAAAATTATGTTGAGAGAATACCTTCCTAGTTAAGAGGGAGTGTTGATGTAATTGTAACTTCGGAATGTATTCACTTGTATTTCTTATCTATTGTAACCCGATGTTTATTCCGGGATGTTATCATGTTATGTCACACCCTGATGTTTCAATCGGGATAATCAATAATGTAAACAAGTCATGTCAAGTCATAGTGGATAACCCTCCGATTGTCTAAGGGTTAAAGTCCCCGCAGTTCCGGGGTACTAGGGTTATTAGACTCTCCAAGTAGAGGTCGGCCCTAGTAGGGTTTTAGTCATGTTGGGATTACTATAAATAGAGAGCTAGAATCTCTATTTAGCACACATCACTCACACACTCAAGTGTAGCGCATAGTTGAGTAAGGAGAAGACATTGGGGCTAGACAAGAAGAAGATTACTGATGTCGAGAGTGCATCTTACTATTTTGGGGTTTTATCTTTTGTGCTAATTCTATCTCTGAGGAAGTTGCGAGGTTTTCTCCATTTATGGTTTCCCCGATGAAAAACACTGTGTTCATTGTCTCTTGTGTTTGATTGCTGTACTTGTTGTTCTCTCAGTAAAGATCCTAACATAATGCTAGCTTGAATGTTGAAAAACCAATAGTTTGTAAACAAGAGGGTAGAAAATTCACAATGCTAAAGCAAACACTAAATCATGCACAACTAAAATACTAAGATGCATAGCATATAAAACATAAACCTAATACAATAATCACAACATTAAATTCCATCCACAGTTAACAAGCACTTCATGAATAATAACCTTAAACAAGAAATGAATATATCAACTGAGTGATTACACAAATCAGAAATGGAATCAACTAATGGGATAAATAGGGGTTATATTTGCATATATTTCATATTCAATCATTCAAAAATACATAAGAGTTTTTACACTTAGCTCATAAACCACAGCTTGATAGCTTCCCCTCATAACAAAAATCGAACCCCTGATCCTTTATCAGCCTTACTTTTATCTTGTTTTCTTAAAGACAGTTACATAACTGAACAAGCTACCTTTAAGTCCTACTACCGAATTGTTCAATAAGACTCATCATTATACAAAAATAAAATAGCTTTTTCAAAAACTAACTAATAACCACTATTCTTAAAGCACTTTACAAGTCCTTTGCTGCCTCTGCTAAAAGAGCAATTCCTTCTAAAGCTTGAGTCTTTCTTCTTGCTTTCAGGTTCTCTGCTTCTAAATCTTCAACTCTTTTTGTCAGCTCCTCATTTTGTTGTGTTAGCTCTTGAATAGTTTGTTTTAGTTCTGTAAACAGGCTTTGAGTCTGTCTGTAACGAACATAAAATATATAAATATTAAAAATGATATTAATCGATAATTATTAATTAATCATTAATAATTATCAAAGAGTCATGATTGTAGGTTGGAAAGTCACGAATGGACATGTATAAGTCCGACCATTGTAAATCAATAATATCAATTCATATCATCAATTTAATATATTATTATGGCTTATCTCATTTACCAAGTTTTCTGGTAATATTATTTCTACAAGCGAATAAATATTCGCTTCAGTGGTATCAGAGCCTCGTTGGCTAGATCCCGGCCTTTGGCCATATTTTTTGGCTTTTAGCCATCACCCAGGTTTCTCGAAATTTTTGGGTTTCCCAAAAAATAGGACTTTGTCCTTAAAAGAATAAAAAAATGGTAAAAGTAACTTCCCCCAAAAAAAAGTGAAGAAAAAATTAAAAACAAAAAAAAACTAAAAGAACGAGCAAAAAAAAAAGGGAAAGAAAAAAAAAAAGATAAAAAAAAGGGAAAGAAAGAAAAAGGTTAAAAAAGAAAAGATAAAAGTAAAAAAGTGCATAATAAAAAAAAAGGGTAAAAGTTCTTCCCAAAAAAATAGAGAGTTAAAAAAAAGTGAAGAAAAAAGTAAAAACAAAAAAAAAACTAAAAGAACGAGCCAAAAAAAGGGAAAGAAAAAAAAAGGTTAGAAAAGAGAAGATAAAAGTAAAAAGTGCATAATAATAACTATTAAAAGAAGCAAGTGAGATTTGAACCTGGGTGGGGATTAACAATCATTCCTCCCAACCACCCAAGCTACTCACATTTTACAAAACTTAAGGGAAATAAAATATCAAAAGGTGCATAATAATTGATACTAAAAAGTAAGTGAAATTGAACTTATGTGGGGAAGTCAAAGGAAAAACAAAATTGAAAATCATCATCATCTAGTGTGGAAGAAATCAGATATCATGGAATCTGGTTTGCAAGCACAAATAGAGAAATTAGAAGCCAAGTTAAAGCATTATCAAAGAGAGAATGAAGAATTACGGGACAAAAATACGAAATCGGAAATATTGATTAAATTACGTCAGATGACAAAAGAGCGCAAGGAACAAATAATTTTCGACCAGAACAATCATATAGAAAAATTGTATGCCCAAATTAAGAAATTAAAAGACGAAAGTGATTTCAATCAGAGATGAACAAATCAAGATATAAAGAAAGAAATAAGTAATTACGAAGTAGAAACAATCTGCTTGAACAAAATTATTAACAACAAGGATGAAGAATTGACGCACATACGACAGAAATTAACAGATCAGGAATCAGTGGTCGACCAGTATCGACAACAGATAAAATTTCTTCAACAACAAAATAGCGATGCTAAAAAAGAACACAAGCTGGAGATCGCAAGGAGTAATAAAATAATATCCAACAATTCTGAAGAAATTTTCAGATTAAGAAATCACAACAAAACCCTAATTACAAAAATCAAAAAATTGAAAAACAACAGCAAGAGGGGACAATCCGGTGAAGACCTAGAAGGGAAATTACTAGAAAAGCAAGAAGAAAACCAGTGTTTAAATAATAGTAATCAGGAACTACATAACCAAATCAAGGAGCTAGAAATTGAAAAAAAATCGCAAGAGGAAAGAATCGAAAGAATTCCAATTCATGAACAATCTACTAGAGAACCAAGAAGCACAATCCAGGAAAATACATCCAAAAATCAAATCGAAGAAGTGAAGACAGTCCTCATCACAGTCCAAATGAAAGAAGAACAAACGAAACCTATACCTTATAGACATCCTAATTATAATCATCACTTTGACCAACGACAGGGTCAAAATGAATATTCACAGAAGACTTATGTGGATATTGCGAAAATATCGACATACTAAGCAACAATCGAGACAGATCGTTCCACAAAAAGATATCAGAGCTCCGATAAAAATAGATCTAGGATGGACCACAGGAGATGCTATGCAGCAATTCTCTTGGGGAATCCATAATTTGTATTGGCTCATCTCCTCAAATGTCGCAAATACAAAATGGAAAGAATTCTGAGATTACAAGTTAAAACAAATCATACATAAATGTCAAATACATCTTTGAGGAAAAAGATTCCCTTAAGGGGAAGGCAATGTAACGAACATAAAATAGATAAATATTAAAAATAATATTAATCGATAATTATTAATTAATCATTAATAATTATCAAAGAGTCATGACTGTAGGTTGGAAAGTCACGAATGGACATATATAAGTCCGACCATTGTAAATCAATAATATCAATTCATATCATCAATTTAATATATTATTATGGCTTATCTCATTTACCAAGTTTTCTGGTAATATTATTTCTACAAGCGAATAAATATTTGCTTCACTGTCTTTTTCTTTTTAAATCCTCCTTAGAAACTGTAATCAATTCCTGATAGTTGCTATTTACCTCTTCTAAATCTTCTCTCAGTGTTCTATTTGTAGTCACCAATCCTTCATTTGTCTCATGCAGGTACTCAATCTGATATTTGTATTGTTTGATATTCCTCTGCAAATTTTCATTTTCAGAGTCAATATACTTCCCTTCTGATGTTGGATGCATTTCTTCTGGTATCCAAGGGATTTTCAACTTCTTAAAAATCTCCTCATCTTCTTCCATCTACTCTGTCATGGCCACAGGGATTTCTGAATACTCTTTAGCTTCAATACTGCATTGGGTTGATTGCTTAGCAACCCTTCCTTTCTCTACACAAGAGCTTGATATAACTGAATGCTATTTCTTTAAATCACTTTGATGCTGATCTAAAATTACCTTCTTTCGAACTTCCTCAAATATCTCTGAAATTTTGGTCTCAGTAAAAGCTGATTTGTTTTCTGAAACCATTTGGTTTTTACCCTTCATACCCTTATCTTTTTTATCTTCAATCTCTTTTGATTCCTCCTGAGATGAAGAGTCCTCAATTACTGTAATCTTCTTTTTATCTAGTTTAGGGTTTAACAGTTTCTTCATATTCAATCTGAGCTTATTCTTTGGTCTAGTCTTGGGCCTCCAAGCTGTTCCAATTTCTCCTAACATGCTTAAAAATTTACCTTGATGTTTGATAGAAGCTAGCTGAACAACTTTTCTTTTTATCCCTCGTGACATTGCCTCTTCTTCGGACTGCGCTGTATAGGGAACTTGTTCCTGTTCTTTCACCTTTTCCTTTACTTCTTGATTTAGTTCTTCACGAAAAGTAGCTTCTACAGTCTCTATTTCTTTCACTTCTACCTTTGATATTTCATTTTCCTCAATATTGACCTGTTGTTCAACTTCGACATTTTCATGTTCTTGAGTCATAGATTTCTCTGGTGCATTATCCTCCTCAATCTTAACTGTGACTCTCTTTTTTAGCTTCTTGACCAAATTATGACCCTTATTCAATTGTCTTTTTTGAGTTCGATCTTTCTTCTCTATTTGAAATCCTGACCAAAAAGGAAAATATTCCCATGTTTTTTCCTGCTTTCGAAGTACAGTACTTATGACTAGTTTTATAAGCCCATGATGAAACACAAATTCTTTAGTGTGATCTGGATGTTCCTTCACCCTGCTAGACATCTTTTGTAAATTTTTAAAGAAAAAGAATGGAAGATTCATTTTTGCTTCATGGTTGAGATGCTGCAAAAACCTAAAATGATACTTGAAAACAAATGCAAATATCCCTTCACAAGTGATATAAATTTGCAGGATTTTGATTGGCTCCATCCATTCTGGTTTAAATTTTTTAATATGTACCCCTTTACCCCAATCTGCTACCATATCTGGAAGTAAGTATTTCTGTGCATGAAAGGTGAAAAGGAACTTTTTAAACCAGTATTCGCCTTCATCTGGGATCCCTGTAGCTTCTGCTAACAATTCTCTGGTCAACTTAAACTTCAAAGTATCAAAAGTTACAATATCTTTATCCAAACACAAAGCAAATTTATAAGAGACTTTTGTATGATACCCATCAATTCTCTCAAAAAAGCTTAACCATCCTGCCTCTAAAAACAATCTTGCACAGTCTAGGAAAGCTTGAACCCAAGACATGTCTGAGGGTTCAGCTCTGTTTTTTTTCCCACTCCCCCTCATTTTAAATGACTGCCAGATTGCTTCTTTCAGTAAAGAACTCTAACTCTATTCAGATCTTGGCAATTTGACAGACAATGATATGTCGGGAAACTAAAACCCCAAACTGGATTTTATCACTTAAACTGATAAGTATTTTAATTCTATTGATAGAGAAAATTCTACATTTAGCATCAATTGGGTTTAAATACTAGCATTATTCATTAAATTCCATAATTAATCTTCTGTCAATTAAAACCCAAATACAGGGAATATGATAGCAATTCACCCCCTACCTGTCAGCATAGTGAATTCAGCTGCTAGAAATGCGTTTTCCTGTCTGCTAGGTGTCCAATTTCATTTTTTAATCCTCCTCTGACTACCATGATAGTGCCAAACAGTCACCCTTCAAAGCCCTAAATTATCGACTTTCTTCCAACCTTGATTACAAACTGCCAAACTTTTCCACGAACTTGTATGCTCTTCATGCGCCTCAGGAGATGCGTAATTCAAGGAGAATTTTCCTCATCATGGATAATTATCAATGTTCCACTACTTTGTATCATAACTTTCAAATGATAATTATCAATGTTCCACTACTTTGTATCATAACTTTCAAACCAGCACAACTTACCCTAATGATGGCTTGCTTGAACTGCTAACACCTGTCACAATGATCACTCTGGCCAAAAACACATATCAAATTCATTAACAAGTGTAAATGACCTCTCCTATGTGCAAATTTCAAAAATTTTGAGCCAAAAATCATGATTTTCAGATAGCCCGATTTTCTTGTAGCGCGCCTGTGTAACTTTTTTGGGCTTGCGCTACAAGAATACCTGTTTTATGATTTTTTTAACCAAAACTCCAAACAAAGTGTAATTTTTTGGTAAATAACTTTATATAAGGTCTTATGATATTTCTTTAGAACCTTTCAGAAATATATACATCCTATAAGCCCATAAAAACCATGAAATTAACTAAGTAAATCCAAAATTAAAAAGAAAACATATTAAATCAACTATAAACATAAGCCTAAAATCAAAATATTTTAAAAGAAACCAAGGTCAAAACTTTAAAAACAATAAGAAAAAGTCATATTTTTAAGACAAGCAAATGGTTCAAAAATAGAAAACAAAAACAGGCTATAATATCTGGCTCTTGCTATGGGATGAAGTCCTCCCTGTGAGGCTTCAAGAACCAGTAGACAAGTGCCTTCTGTAACTAAAACTGCTTGCTATTTTGTAAAACATCCATTGGGCTATGGAGTCTTTATTCAATCCTTCACACATCAATATATACAATGAAAATTAAAGCTCTTTCTTTGAAAGACTATAAAAGGATTTGAGGAACCTTCCATTTACTGAATCAAATTGTAATCCCATTTCCAATGTAACTAGGAAAAAATTTCATCAACCCACCAAAACTTGTTTCCAACTCCGAATATATGTATAATCAGAAATATTGGAAAACATGAAGATCAAATATCTAACAACTTGTACTCACTTTCATCAAATGATGTCTCTAAAATAACAGATTTATAACTTAGTATTGACTCTAAATAATCTGCCACTGGATCATAAAAATTTCCAAAAGTTACCTCTTCCTGTTCTATGAAAAAGATAGGCTGTCCATAAGAATATTTTGTTCCATGAATATCAAACAAGCATTGGCGATAAAAGACATCGGGATAAACCTGAATTTGCTTCGGAATTTTTTGGACAGTATCATCAATAATGTCAACAATCTGAACCTCCATTTCCACATTGTCTTCAAATGGATAACTATCATGCATTGGCTTCGGTTGTTCAAGGATAATGGACTGAATGCATTCCTGAATCTGCTGATCAGATTGTGCCATATCACACACCTCACACATTTCTGGGTCTTTCTTTCCAATTTCATCATCATATTTATAAAAAATTAGAGCATCTTCATAATGGTTTTGAACAACATATTTATCATAACCATGAATATAAGAAACTTCTGATATAACGTTAAAAATGTGATCAGCCTGGATTCCATCGATTTTAGTATCAAAAAAGAAGGAATAGAATATAATTCATCACATAATTCTTGTCTTGGAACCCTAATCTCTTCATCATAACGAGGAGCATTCTGGGAAATTTCGAATGATGACGCTGAAGGTTAGTATTTTTCTTCAATACAAAGTCGATCTTTAACGCACAATGATTTCCAATAGTTTGTTGAACAAGAGATTGATCTTCAACATTATTAGCATTCAAATGATTATTAAGACTATTGAAATCATTATGAGAATATTCCAAACTATCTCTACTGATCTCATAACTAGAATAATCTTCAACCTGACCTAAAACAACAACTTGATTATCGTAATGATCATGGAATTATTCCTTGACAACGGTATCTAAAAATGTTACCTCTTCATCTTCAACAAATCCTGAAACTACAACTTCTTCATGATAAGTTTTGAATCCTTGATTATACTTATCATCATGATTTTTTGAATCAGAAATTGTACTATAAAAATCATCCTGCTCACAACAATCTTTAAAAAAGAATTCAGCTGAGAACACATACTTACAATGTTTCCGAAAACATGTGTGGAATTCTTTCAGTGAGGAAATGCTAGCAGCGGGAAGAGAAAAATACCATTCTTGTGCATCTTGCTCGAGTGAATACATGAACATATTCATGAGCACATCTTCATGCTGTATATTTAACTGAACCATATACTGGTGAAATCTGATGAGGTGATCTGAAGGATTATCCTCTTTGCTTTCTCTAAACCATGGAAGACAATCTCCCCAAACATCCATAGTAGGTACTGGATTTGGAAAACCTAGAACATTGGAAAAATTGAAAGGTGCAAACCTTCAAGCCGCAATGGCTTCCGTGGTCTTTGGCCTCTGCATCTTGAACTAGTGGAGTCGCCAATCGATTTGTCAAGATAGATTTTGTTTTTCCTCCTCAGAAAGTGGAAAGGGTGACAGCAGGTCAAATTGATTAGGGCTGCATAAAGCTGGGGATAAATATGATCTCCTAATTTTCCTAGATTCTTTCATAATTTTCTCTGGACCTGAGACACCCAGGAGTAATGGTGAACTATGTCTACCTCTTATCCAACTCTCTTAGTAGCCACTGTGAATTGTTTGGTGAAATGTAGTCTTGATGATTTGTTGGTTTTGTTCACCTCTCAAAACTATTTGAATGATGAATAACCCAAGGAAATCATGCTTCAGCTTCATCCCCGACAACGACGACAAAGATGTTAGTGCCATAAATTGTTCTTAGACTACAGAAGAACAAGCCAACACAATCTCATAAAAGACAATTAAATAAGATAGGTTTTTTAGGGTTTTGGTTGTGCAATTTGTAAACAAGAGGGTAGAAACTTCACAATGCTAAAGAAAACACTAAATCATGCACAACTGAAAGAATGAGATGCATAACATATAAAACATAAACCCAATACAGTAATCACAACATTAAATTCCATCCACAGTTAACAAGCACTTCATGAATAATAACCTTAAACAAGAAATGAATATATCAATTGAGTGATTACACAAATCAGAAATGGAATCAACTAATGGGCTAAATAGGGGTTATAGTTGCATATATTTCATATTCAGTCATTCAAAAATACAAAAGAGTTTTTACACTTAGCTCATAAACCACAACTTGATAGCTTCCCCTCGTGACAAAAATCGAACCACTGATCCTTAATCAGCCTTACTTTTATCTTGTTTTCTTAAAGACAGCTACATAACTGAACAAACTACCTTTAAGTCCTACTACCGAATTGTTCAATAAGACTTATCATTATACAAAAATAAAATAGCTTTTTCAAAAACTAACTAATAACCACTATTCTTAAAGCACTTTACAAGTCCTTTGCTGCCTCTGCTAAAAGAGCAATTCCTTCTAAAGCTTGAGTCTTTCTTCTTGCTTTCAGGTTCTCTGCTTCTAAATCTTCAACTCTTTTTGTCAGCTCCTCATTTTGCTGTGTTAGCTCTTGAATAGTTTGTTTTAGTTCTATAAATAGGCTTTGAGTCTGTCTTTTTCTTTTTAAAGCCTCTTTAGAAACTGTAATCAATTCCTGATAGTTGCTATTTACCTCTTCTAGATCTTCTCTCAGTATTCTGTTTGTAGTCACCAATCCTTCATTTGTCTCCTACAAGTACTAAATATGATATTTGTACTGTTTGATATTCCTCTGCAAATTTTCATTTTCAGAGTCAATATACTTCCCTTCTAATGTTGGATGCATTTCTTCTGGTATCCAAGGGATTTTCAACTTCTTAAAAATCTCCTCATCTTCTTCCATTTGCTCTGTCATGGCCACAAGGATTTCTGAATACTCTTTAGCTTCAATACTGCATTGGGTTGATTGCTTAGCAACCCTTCCTTTCTCTGCACAAGATCTTGATATAACTGAATGCTATTTCTTTAAATCACTTTGATGCTGATCTAAAATTACCTTCTTTCAAACTTCCTCAAATATCTCTGAAATTTTGGTCTCAGTAAAAGCTGATTTGTTTTCTGAAACCATTTGGTTTTTACCCTTCATATCCTTATCTTTTTTATCTTCAATGTCTTCTAATTCCTCCTGAGATGAAGAGTCCTCAATTACTGTAATCTTCTTTTTAGCTAGTTTAGGGTTTAACAGTTTCTTCATATTCAATCTGAGCTTGTTCTTTGGTCTAGTATTGGGCCTCCAAGCTGTTCCAATTTCTCCTAACATGCTTAAAAATTTACCTTGATGTTTGATAGAAGCTAGCTGAACAACTTTTCTTTTTATCCCTCGTGACATTGCCTCTTCTTCAGACTGCACTGTAATGGGAACTTGTTCCTATTCTTTCACCTTATCCCTTACTTCTTGATTTAGTTCTTCATGAAAAGTAGCTTCGACAGGCTCTATTTCTTTCACTTCTTCCTTTGATATTTTATTTTCCTCAATATTGACCTATTGTTCAACTTCAACATTTTCATGTTTTTGAGTCATAGATTTCTCTGGTGCATTATCCTCCTCAATCTTAACTGTGACTCTCTTTTTCAGCTTCTTGACCAAATTATGACCCTTATTCAACTGTCTTTTCTGAGTTTGATCTTCCTTCTCTATTTTAAATCCTGACCAAAAAATAAAATATTCCCATGTTTTCTCCTGCTTTCGAAGTACAATACTTATGAGTAGTTTTCTAAGCCCATGATGAAACACAGATTGTTTAGTGCGATCTAGATGTTCCTTCACCCTGCTAGACATGTTTTGTAAACTTTTAAAGAAAAAGAATGGAAGATTCATTTTTGCTTCATGGCTGAGATGCTACAAAAACCTCAAATGATACTTGAAAACAAATGCAAATATCCCTTCACAAGTGATATAACTTTGCAGGATTTTGATTGGCTCTATCCATTCCGGTTTAAATTTTTTAATATGTACCCCTTTACCCCAATTTGCTACCATATTTGGAAGTAAGTATTTATGTGCATCAAAGGTGAAAGGCACTTTTTTAAACCAGTATTCGCCTTCATCTGGGATCCCTGTAGCTTCTGCTAACAATTCTCTGGTCAACTTAAACTTCAAAGTGTTAAAAGTTACAATATCTTTATGAAAACACAGAGCAAATTTATAAGAGACTTCTGTATGATACCCATCAATTCTCTCAAAAAAGATTAACCATCTTGCCTCTAAAAAATATCCTCCACAGTCTGGGAAATCTTGAACCCAAGACATGTCTAAGGGTTCAGCTCTATTTGTTTTCCCACTCCTCTTCATTTTAAATGACTTTCAAATTGCTTCTTTCAGTAAAGAACTCTAACTCTATTCAAATCTTGGCAATTTGACAGACAATGATATGTTTGGAAACTAAACCCCCAAACTGGATTTTATCACTTAAACCGATAAGTATTTTAATTCTATTAACAGAGAAAATTTGACATTTAGCATCAATTGGGTTTATATACTAGCATTCTTCATTAAATTCTATAATTAATGTTCTGTCAATAAAAACCCAAATACAGGGAATATGATAGCTATTCGCCTCCTACTTGTCAGCATAGTGAATTTAGTTGCTAGAAATGCGTTTTCATGTCTACTGGGTGTTCAATTTCATTCCTTAATCATCCTCTGACTGCCACGATAGTGCCAAACAGTCACCCTTCAAAGCCCTAAATTATCGAATTTCTTCCAACCTTGATTACAAATTGCCAAACTTTTCCATGAACTCGTATGCTCTTCATGCGCCTCAGGAGATGCGTAATTCAAGGCAAATTTTCCTCATCATGGCTAATTATCAATGTTCCACTACTATGTATCATAACTTTTAGGCCATCGCAACTTACCCTAATGATGGCTTGCTTGAACTGCTAACACCTGTCACAATGATCACTCTGGCCAAAAACACGAATCAAACTCATTAACAAGTGTGAGTGACCTCTCCTATGTGTGAATTTCAAAACTTTTGAGCCAAAAATCATGATTTTCAGATAGCGTGATTTTCTTGTAGCGCGCCTGTGTAACTTTTTCGGGCTTGCACTACAAGAATACCTGTTTTATGATTTTTTTAACCAAAACTCCAAACAAAGTGTAATTTTTTGGTAAATAAATTTAAATAAGGCCTTATGATATTTCTTTAGAACCTTTCAGAAATATATACATCCTATAATCCCATAAAAACCATGAAATTAACTAAGTAAATCCAAAATTAAAAAGAAAACCTATTAAATCAACTATAAACATAAGCCTAAAATCAAAATATTTTAAAATAAACCAAGGTCAAAACTTTAAAAACAATAAGAAAAATCATATTTTTAAGACAAGCAAATGGTTCAAAAATAGAAAACAAAAACAAGCTATAACATCTGGTTCCTACTGCGGGATGAAGTCCTCCCTGTGAGGCTTCAAGAACCTGTAGACTAGTGCCTTCTGTAACTAAAACTTCCTGCTATTCTATAAAACATCCATTGGGCTATGGAGTCTTTATTCAATCCTTCACACACCGATATATACAATGAAAATAAAAACTCTTTCTTTCAAAGACTATAAAATTATTTGAGGAACCTTCCATTTATTGAATCAAATTGTAATCCCATTTCCAATGTAACCAGGAAAAAAATTCATCAACCCACCAAAAATTGTTTCCAACTCCGAATATATGTATAATCAGAAATATTGGAAAACATGAAGAGCAAATATCTAACAACTTGTACTCACTTTCATCAAATGATGTCTCTAAAATAACAGATTTATAACTTAGTATTTATTCTAAATAATCTGCCACTGGATCATAAAAATTTCCAAAAGTTACCTCTTCCCGTTCTATGAAAAATATAGGTTGTCCATAAGAATATTTTGTTCCATGAATATCAAACAAGCATTGGCGATAAAAGACATTGGGATCAACCTGAATTTGCTCTGGAATTTTTTGGACAATATAATCAATAATGTCAACAAGCTAAACCTCCTTTTCCACACTGTCTTCAAATGGATAACTATCATGCATTGGCTTTGGCTGTTCAAGGATAATGGACTGAATGCATTCCTGAATCTGCTGATCATATTGTGACATACCACACACCTCACACATTTTTGGATCTTTCTTTTCAATTTCATCATCATATTTATAAAAAAATTAGAGCATCTTCATAATGGTTTTGAACAGCTGACTTATCGTAACCATGAATATAAGAAACTTTTGATATAACGTTAAAAATGTGAACAGCCTGGCTTTCATCGATTTTAGTATCAAAACAAAAAGGAATAGAATATAATTCATCATAGAATTCTTGTCTTGGAACCCTAATCTCTTCATCATAACGAGGAGCATTCTGGGAAATTTTGAATGATGATGCTGAAAGTTTGTATTTTTCTTCAATACAAAGCCGATCTTTAACACAACAATGATTTCCAATAGTTTGTTGAACAAGAGATTGATCTTCAACAAGATTAGCATTCAAATGATTATTAAGACTGGTGAAATCATTATGAGAATATTCCAAACTATCTCTATTGATCTCATCACTAGAATAATCTTCAACCTAACCTAAAACGACAGCTTGATTATCGTAATGATCATGGAATTCTTCCTTGACAACAATATCTGAAAATGTTACCTCTTCATCTTCAACAAATTTTGAAACTACAACTTCTTCATGATATGTTTTGAATCCTTGATTATACTTATCATCATGATTTTTTGAATCATAAATTGTATTATAAAAATCAGCCTGCTCACAACAATCTTTAAAAAAGAATTTAGCTGAGAACACATACTTACAATGTTTCCAAAAACATGTGTGGAATTCTTTCAGTGAGGAAATGGTAGCAGCGGGAAGAGAAAAATACCATTCTCGTGCATCTTGCTCGAGTGAATACATGAACATCTTCATGAGCACATCTTCATGCTGTATATTTAACTGAACCATATACTGATGAAATCTGATGAGGTGATATGAAGGATTATCCTCTTTGCTTTCTCTAAACCGTGGAAGACAATCTCCCCAAGCATCCATAGTAGGTATTAGATTTGGAAAACCTGGAACATCAAAAAAATTGAAAGGTGCAAACCTTCGAGCCAAAATAGCTTCCATGGTCTTCAGCCTCTGCATCTTGAACTAGTGGAGTCGCCAATCGATTTGTCAAGATAGATTTTGTTTTTCCTCCTCGGAAAGTGGAAAGGGCGACAGTAGGTCAAATTAATTAGGGCAGCATAAAGCTGGGGATGAATGTCATCTCCTAATTTTCCTAGCTTCTTTCATAATTTGCTCTGGGTTTGAGACACCTAGGTGTAATGGTGAACCAGGTCTACCTCTTATCCCAACTCCCTTAGTAGCCACTGTGAACTGTTTGGTGAAATGTAGTCTTAATAATTTGTTGGTTTTGTTCACCTCTCAAAACCAGTTGAATGATGAATAACCTAGGGAAAGTATGCTTCAGCTTCATCCCCCGCAACGATGACAAAGATGTTAGTGCCAAAAATTGTTCTAAGACTACAGAAGAACAAGCCAACACAATCTCATAAAACACAATTAAATAAGATAGGTTTTTTAGGGTTTTGATTGTACAGTTTGTAAACAAGAGGGTAGAAACTTCACAATGCTAAAGCAAACACTAAATCATGCACAACTGAAAGACTGAGATACATAACATATAAAACATAAACCAAATACAATAAGCACAACATTAAATTCCATCCACATTTAACAAGCACTTCATGAATAATAACCTTAAACAATAAATGAATATATCAACTGAGTGATTAGACAAATCAGAAATAGAATCAACCAATGGGCTAAACAGGGCTTATAGTTGCATATATTTCATATTTATTCATTCAAAAATACGTAAGAGTTTTTACACTTAGCTCATAAACCACAACTTGATAGCCTCCCCTTGCGACAAAAATCGAACCCCTGGTCCTTTCTCATCCTTACTTTTATCTTGTTTTCTTAAAGACAATTACATAACTGAAAAAACTACCTTTAAGTCCTACTACTGAATTGTTCAATAAGACTTATCATTATACAAAAATAAAATAGTTTTTTCACAAACTAACTAATAACCACTATTTTTAAAGCACTTTACAAGTCCTTTGCTGCCTCTGCTAAAAGAGCAATTCCTTTTAAAGATTGAGTCTTCCTTCTTGCTTTCAGGTTCTCTGCTTCTAAATCTTCATCTCTTTTTGTCAGCTTCTCATTCTGCTGTGTTAGCTCTCGAATAGTTTGTTTTAGTTCTGTAAACAGGCTTTGAGTGCGTCCTTTTCTGTTTAAAGGCTCCTTAGAAACTGTAATCAATTCCTGATAGTGGCTATTTACCTCTTCTAGATCTTCTCTCAATCTTCTGTTTGCAGTCACCAATCCTTCATTTGTCTCCTGTAGGTAGTCAATCTGATATTTGTACTATTTGATATTCCTCTTCAAATTTTCATTTTCATCATGATGCATGCTAATATATGGTATAGTCTTATGGAAAAATGCATCATCATCTATTGTTTTGGTAATTACGTGTAAACCATATCAAACAAGCTGCTTAAGATTTTGATCATAATATTTAAAGCTTTTATTCTAGTAACACAACCAAATTATGTAGTTGAGTATGTAGTGATGTCTTAAACTTGTCAAATAAACTACTAAATTTATTGTAAAAACTTCTTTACCTTATCCTATTAAAAAAAATTGTGACACTATAAAATTCAAAGGTGCCCAAAAAAACAATGTTAAGGAAACTTAAGGTGGATAATTGAGACATATTTGAATCCTAATAAAAAATTGTAAAATTGTACAAACATGTTGTAATATATTAAATTAAACATAGTATGTTGGAGAATGTAGTTAAAACATTATTTAACTATTGTTTTGAGTGAAAAAGTTTGTGGGACTTCCAAGCTTAATATAAGCATGTTGTAAATGGATTTCCAAAATCATTCATTAATCTTTAGTTCCATTATAAAAATGAAGCCAATTTAGGCTCGATGTTTAGGGAAGGAGACCCCTTGTGAAAGGGCTTCCCGTCATAAATTTGAAACCCTAAAAGCTTCCCTAACTCTATATACAATTTTCCTCTATTTTAACTATAAAGAATATATATAAAGAAGATGAAGTGACTTCCATTAATAGGGACATAACATAATAGTCTAATGCATTTTACTTACCATTCATTCACCACATCAAAACAAAAGTGGGAGTATATTAAAATTAAATAGCTTTGTATTTTTAAGAGAAAAAAGAATGGGTATGGGTATGACAAACTCGCCTTTAAATTATTTGTTAACATTAGTGTGAAATGATTATATATATATTATCATTATCATTATCTTTATCTTGATTTTAGTTTAAGTTACTTAAAGGTTTACTACTAGGATATTACATTAGTTATTATGATTTGTATTTGTGTTTGCTAAGTACTATAAATATAGTTCTATATTATCTTAATTTTTGATATAAAATTGTTAGTTTAGTACTATTCTAAACTTAGTAACGTCTAATTTTTACTTTAATATTATTGTTGAAGTTGAAGTTGAAATTATTAAATAGCATTGAGTCATAAAAAAGAAAATAATTATCTGAAGCACTGTTGAACAAATTCTCCTCTTATTAGTGTCATGTATCAAATGATACTTCATGGAAGTGACCCCATCACAAGTTTGAGAAAAACATGTTGAGATAAAGGATATTGGAATAGTCAACCTTCCATACTAAAAAATTGAAAGCCTTTATTAGCAATTTTCCTAGTGTTTCCAAAAAGGTTAGGACATAATAAGATTAAGATACATTTGGACTCTAGTGTTAACTTACATGATCAAGAATTACTTATATGTTTAAAAAGATCAATATTGTGATGTAATGAGCTAATTTAACCATATTGCACACATATGTTAACCATCTTTTTAAATTTTAATGTTTAGTTTCTTTAATAACAATATGTAAACAATGCTGAAATGTTTTAATAAATTTTTAAATAATAATTGTATTACCTATGTAAACAATGCTGAAATGTTTTAATAAATTTTTAAATAATAATTATATTACCTTAATTCAAAAGATGTAAACCTCATAAAAAAAATTATAAAAAACTAACAACTAGAGTCGGTGAGACACAAAACCATATCAATATACTTATGCACAACCATATACAAAGCTTTAACCATATCAATATACTTATGCACAACCATATACAAAGCTTTTTTAATAGCAGAAGAAACATGAGATTTCTCTGTACTCATTGCCCCTCAACTAAAATGTAAATATTTCCCTCTCATTAACTCCAAATTTCAAATTTCGATTGGTAAGGCCCTTTCTCCCTCTTGAGTTTGAATTTGGCCTCTTGAGTTTGAATTTGAATTTCGAGAGTTACATTTTCCCTCATTCTTTTCAAAATTTCAATCTAGAAACTATCTCCCTCTCCCTTCCAAGTCTCAAATTTGAAAACCATCGACCCTCCATGAAATCAAATAGTGTGAAACCAGACTTACATGTACATGTCAAACTCATCTTCCATCCAATCGCCCATGCTTTAATGACCACTGGCTCTTCATTTACACTCTGTTTTGTAACTTAATATCTGAAATAGAGTATTATATGCAGATTGCAGGTGGTCATTTTTTTCTCTCGCAGAAGAAGAAGATATAGGCATTAAGGAGAACATTCTTTCCCTATTAGCTTCCTTATGTTAAGAATCTGCATCGTTGTTCCCTCGCGAGAGGAAGGATCTACAAGAAATCACCGACCTCATCACATCCTCCACTATTCATAATGTAAGTATTCACAGATCTCTGTGCTGTAATTTGTCTTTTCCACATTATCATTTTATTGGTCAAGCAATTTCTTGGCGGGTCTTCTATTTTTCAGGTAAGACCATCATCCTCTGTAGAAGAAGAAAGGCCGCATTTAGAATTGGCGGTACATACATTCAGTAAACAGAGGAAGGACCGAATCCCCTACTATAGTTAAAGAATTTGGGTACCTTATTTGCATAAGTATAGATAAGTTGGGACAATGTTGTTTTCAAATCTATGGACTTGGGCAGATTTTTATGAGTGTATGAAGATTGGTACTCTTGTGGTTTGAGTTCTGGTTTAAACCTCATTATTTCTCATTACTATCAAATGAATGTGCACTGGTTTGGAAAGAGGACTGACTATATATTCTTCTTCAATTTCAAAATGATGGCTACAGGAAATATGGAAGAGGGCATTTTCCGAGTTGGCTAGAGCCCTAGGGCGAGGCGACTTTCACTTCACATCCATTATTGTCCTTTGAGGAGGACATTTTCACCGCTAGAAGGGAGCAAGAGTATCAGAATTTGGAGAGGGCACATCATTCAAGTCTCTATTATCTAAGTCATGACCTTGGTTGAAGATCTGTACTATTTCAAAAATATATGTCGTGCCAAGAGGGCGCATTCGACTATGCCAAAGACAACCATTAAATTACGGTTATATCACTGCTCTTTTGCTTGCAAATCGACTGATAAAGAGAGTTGGGTGCATTCTATTATCCCCACAATTTTTAACTTATACAATATCAATCCAAATCGAACCAAAAAAGGAGGATTGCGCAGTTGAAAGAAGGAGCTGGGAGTCTACAGTCGCCTACAGGTCAGACTATATAAACGAATCATAGTGCAAACTGAGCTTTTAAGACTGTCATAATAGTCCATAATTAACTCTATTATTTACTTGATATGTAATCTTTGTTTTGATGATCGAGTTCAATAAAATATTCTTAGGATGCTAATTTTTTGTGTGTAAACTGTTTGACAAAACTCCAAACCCAGAAATACACTAAATACATCAGCAGTCATCAATGATTTATATCAGCGGCATATTAAAGTACTCAATAATCTTTGTACAGTGATCATCAAGGTGTTTAATGAATGCATTAAGTCAAAATCCATAAGTAGTGAAAGAAAATTTTAGCCAATATCAAGAAAGGAACATTACAAAAGATGTATTTCAAGGTTAGATATTTATGATTGGTCTAGTTTTTTGGTCTTTTCTTCTTCCTATTATCTTATGGTAAAATAGACCAATGAACACATGACAAAGTTCTTTCTATTTGTGTTCAAAGTTCCTGTTGCTCTACTTTTGTTGTGTTAGATTTAATGGTCTCCTCCAAATCATATTTGTTAGATTTATCCACTTGGTATATGTTTCCAGTTAGGAATTGCAAGGCTATACTTGAGATCTTGTTTTCAGTTGTCTGGAAACTTCAAGCTGGTATACTTCAACCCAAATCTAGAAATGAAGAACTATTATTAATTAAAACCAAACACCTTAGTATACTTGCATTGAGGTTTCAGGTTTGAAGTTAGATGGTGTGCTGAGGTAAGAAATTATCACACTTTCATACTCTTTATCTCCATTTCCTAAGTACCAAACCTACAAAATATAATTTTTGCATTTGCCATCAAAGCTCCAAGTACAAGGCCTTCCCTACCCAAATGCTGAGTTAAGCTGTCCAAATTAATCTTTCCTAGTCGAGGTTCTACACCTAGCTTGACGAGATTCAAACCAAATTCAGTTAATTTTTTTAGGCCTTTCTGGCCACAAACCACTACACCTAACTGGACTAAAATTTTAACAGCTACACTTATTGCCTCATGGATTGGGGCTTGAACAAAATAAAAGGATTCAAGGTCCTAGATACCCAAAGCAAGAAGTTTTATAAGGGAAATTCCTAGATGAACTTGAAGGATCTTTGAATCTCTATCGAGTGCCATAGAATTAAACTTTCTTCTGTGTAAATATGGAAGCATATCCCCGGTTGGGTGCGACCTGCACGACCAGATCGTTGAGCAGCTGCACTCTGGATGATTTGGCCCACCCTCAGCACATTAGTACTAATTTTGGGTTCAAACTTGCTCTCTTTTTCCATGCCAGAGTCCACAACAAATCTGACCCCAAGAATGGTTAGAGAAGTCTCTACCACATTTGTTGCAAAAATAACTTTCCTTAAACCTGTAGGTGCATCTTCAAATACACGCCTCTATTCTTCCATTGAAAGCTTTCCATGCAAAGAAAGTGTCAATGTTGAAGGTTTCTGAAATTGTTCTCGATCCCATTCTATTTCTACTTGGGAAGTTAAAAATGCAAGAATGGCTCCCTGTTCTTCTCTGGCATGAGTCTCAGCAACAACCTTTATCACTTGAGTGACATATGAAGGAACACTTAGTTGGGCATGCTTCACGACAGAATTTTGTGAAGCTTCTAAATCATCCCTTGCAATGTACTTAGTATCTACAGGAAAATTTCTTTCAGTTACATGGAAAATGCTGCAACCGCCAAAATAATATGATAATGTATGTGTGTCTGTTGTTGCATACTTTATGATAAGCCTAATTCCGGTCTCTTAAACAAGCATATTTTAAGCAATGCTAAAGGGTCTGTGCTTAAGCTCTGCTCATGTGCTTCATCTACTATGATGCAGCTGATAGCTGCCAACACTGAATTTGACATACATAATTGAAGGAGTACATGGTCAGTCATATAGTTAACCTCCGCTAATGAACGCTCTCTGGGAGTGTATGTAGCGAAACAATTAACTGACTGTATGCCTCCATATCATCCTTTGCATTCTCTGGCAACTCTTTGTTGCAGAGACATTGCGGCAACTTTCCTGGGTTGTGTGCATAACAAGGAACCTTTGATGGCAAAGCCCGAGTCTGCAAGATACTGCACCAACTGAGTACTCTTTCCAGAACCTGTCTCTCCAATCAGTAGCATTACCCACATTTTGCTGTTGAGAAGAGTCAATTAGACTCAACAACTCGGTCTTTAGTATAGAGTAGATTGGGGCAAGAAATAAAAATGTGAAGTAATATGTTTGTCAATCAGTAGCATTACCCGCATTTTGCTGTTGAAAAGAGTCAATAAGACTCAGCAACTCGGTCTTTAGTACAGAGTAGATTGGGGCAGGAAATAAAAATGTGACGTAATATGTTTGTTGACAAGAAATATTTAATCTTTTGCCAAGGAATACAGACAGGAAGCACTTTTCCTTGGAGATGAGACAATGCCTTTGCTGCCCTCAAATGTAATTAGAGTTTGTGTATAGAAATCCTTAGTATCTGAATTGTATACAACTACATCACACTTGTCTTGAGGGACAAAGGAAGTAAGCTCCTATAATATTGCTTCTTTACAAGTAGGATTTGTAGGCTGTATACCAGCAGGAAGTCTAATGATGAAAAAATGCCCAAAACAATCAATTTTCTAAACCCTAATATTCCCAAAAAGATTATTCCTCATATAGAGGAGAACCGAAAATGAAAGAAACTCCACACAATTGGTCTTACAACCAAAATTTCACTAAAGAAATATCTACCAGTTCCTTTTCCTTTATTAAGAGTTAGTAGATATTAAGATCTTAATTAAGATTTAGTAGATGACCATGTGCCTTTCAATGCAGTGCATTTAATGATCCTGAATATTAATATTGAAGTTCACCCTGAATGATCTTTATTAAGAGTTAGTAGATCTTAATAGCATCCAAAATCCCTCCAACTTCCTCTAAAGCACATGAAATCCCTCCAACTTCCTTCGAGTGTGATAGAATCCATCGTTAATCCCTCCGCCATCGAGGACTTAGACAAATATGACATCATGTCACGATGCAGGATTTGATCTCGCGAGAACCATCAGTCCAAGGCCTGTTAGATGGCTGGCACTCTACTTAATGATATGACCGAATTATTTACTGATGAATCCACAAAGATATATTCTACAACAACGCTAATATGTTGTGTGTATTAACCCATACTGGGTTCATCAGTTTCCTTCACTTTATTGGTTTGTTTTTGCTTGAAAACTATCACTGTAAATCTATTCTTCATGTCATCTTGGGAGCTGGGAATTTGCCCCATCTACTGAATTTGTATCAAATTATTTCAATGTTGGACGCTTTCAATGTTATTATTTATTTTTTACAACGAATTTGCTCAATTTTTGATCCGTTTTCTCAATTTCTCATATGCTATTGTTTGCTTAATTGCAAAGGTGACTGTCATTTTTTTTATGAGTACTTCAATTTTTCAAGAGTTTACAACTTTAAACGTGTGGAAATTCCTGGCGCTGAAGGCCATGGCTTTTGAGCCCAAGTCGATGGATTCAAATCATTCTTGATTATTAAGATATTTATTAAGAGTTAGTAGATGACCATGTGCCTTTCAATGCAGTACATTTAATCAAAGGGTGATTGATCAGATCGGGGAAGGTGGGCCTAGCTCATTCTCCCATAAGATCGGGTAAGGAAATATCTATTAGTTCAGAACCCATCTCCGTACTTCAGTGATGACGAGGAATAATAGATATATTCTTTATACCACTCCCCTATAATACTTGGGGAAGAAAAGACCCATTCATTTTTCATTTTGTATATCACTTTTAAACCTCTTTAACTACTTCGGGGAAAACCATAACTTAAATCTGAAAGCATTTTCATGCAATTTTGTCAACTTATATTTTAAATGTACGGGGACTGAATAAATATATTTTATTCTTTATCTTTATTTTTTATCATTGGAAGTAATAGGTAAGGAAGCAGGTTGTTTTGAGGGAATAAAATATAAGGGCCATATAAAGAGAAATAAGAAGGAATTATTAAGTAGGGTGTAAAGGTTTCGGGTAAAGGTCTTCTAGAACTATAGGGTGTGAAACTAGCAAGGATTCTTACTTTTCTGCTGCTAATGATGGTGTTGTATCAACCAGTGTGATTGCCATTGGTGGTGCTTTTTCCTTTCTTGCTCTTGCCAATGCTAGTCTGTGGGCTATGCCCCTTCTCCTCGTCAGGTTATGTAATAAGGGCCAAGAGGGTGTCATTCCATCTAACCAATTACAACCAATTGAATAGGTCTCAATATCGTTCTAGCTCAACAATTGGAAGGTCTGTAGCCTCCCCGCGGGATCATTGAAGGTCAACTTCAATTTTATCTTCCCAATGATATCAATGATTTGTGTGGAGGCCAACCATCCAAAAATAGGTTGTATGCTATAGGTATGGCCTGGGGAGCAGACAATAGGCATGTTATTTTATCATGAATGCTAAGTCCAAATATTCAAAACTGCAAAATAACTTATCCATAAGGCCGGTGGCAACTATCCTAGTTTACACACGAACAATTGAAAATGGAAGAAAAAGAGTTTTAATTACTAAAAGGAGAAATAAAAAACATCACTTGTGGGCCAAAAAAATAAAAAGTTATATTTAAAAAAAAAAAGAACAAATACGAGAATCTTGAAATGTAAGCATAATTCATAACTTTTTCAAAGAACTTTAAGCAATCTTTGCTATTACCGTAAGACTCTGTTTGAGTATGGCCCATTTCAAACTCATTGACATGGAAGTTCACACTTGCAACTTTAGGTTTTCTGTGTGCTGTTATAGACCTGTATGAACTCAGGTGCATAAGATTGTGAATAATAGTTTTTGCTTAAGAATGCCTGAATCCATTAGTTTTTGCTGAAGAATGCCTGAATCCATTAGCTTCTGTTGAAGAATGCTTGAATCTGTTAGCTTCTGCTGAAGAATCCTTGAATCCATTAGCTTCTTCTTTCTTTGTGTTTGTAATAGGTGCACCTGGAACAGGAGTATCAGCTTTTCCCCTCCCTTTCTTTAATTTTGAATATTGACATTTGCCGGCCATACTAGACTTGCTTTCCTCGGTTGACGAACAAGCTCCCATTCTGTTTGAGGTTTTTTATAGCTATACTTATGGCACAAATGCTGTAGCTGCTTCAAATACCATACAAAGCCAATTCCTTCTTATTTCTCTCCAATGTTATCGATTGTAGCATAATTTCAAATCAAAACCATCAATTTTAGAGTACCTGCATGTGATTAGATAACAATGCTTAGTGTTTGTAACGTGTAATATTTGTCATCGTTCCCTTAAAGTAAAATGGCATCCAACTGATTAACTTTCTAAATTAACTCTTTAATTACAAAGACCCCAACAAAATAAGATGTCGAGAGACCACACCAAGACCTGTGATTTTGCAGTTTTATTGGAAAATAAACAATAGAAAATATATCGAATACTCATTTTTAAAATTAGAAAATAACCCACAATAAGACAAAACTAGGCATTAGTTTTTACCTAGTAGTTCCTTGGAGCCTGCTAGGTTTCACATTTGTTTGGTAGTTCTATGAAACAGGGACAAAAGCACTGACTCGAGAAAAACAAAACTTACCTTAATAGTAGTCAGTCCCTATAGCACTCTCACAACATGTCATGAAGCATAGTCTTAAAAATATTTTGGTAAATGGACTTTATCCCTAGAAATGATTCCAACATGTTATCACCCGAACTCACTCCCTTCAAGATAAAGTTAAGGAAAAAAACCAACATTTCGTAGCATTCTAAATTGTAACAACAGCCACAGGGTCATCTCCAAGGAATTGAAATATTATTCTAGAACTAACTATCCCATCTCTTGATGCTTTCATTTCCAAATATTTCATCATGGATCAACATCTTGATCAGATTCTATAGGCCTCAATACTACCATAGATGATCACCTAATATGTTCCATAAAGTACCAAATGTTAAATTTTTAGCATGGATTTGAATTTGTTAGTAGTAACAAACTTTTCAAAAATTGCAGACTTTAAGAGTATAAAGCTAAGATTATAGCAGCAGTAGATGAACTGTAAACAAGAAGAAACAATCACTCACAAGTACACAAAGTTTTACCTTGGGGAAAACCTTTTCAAGGAATAAAAACCCCAGCAATGGAAATCTTTCTTAGTATGAGATGACTGAGTTTGTACATGAGCAGATAAGGAATGGATTATTACATCAATTTGAATTTTCCATTAGGGAATACCAAAAGAATCCAATAGATGAACACTTCTCAAGATGACCACTGTCATCAAGCCCTAACCATGACCACATTTACACTGAGATTTACTGTTGACCAAAGAAATGGGAAACCTGTTACTGTTGTTGACTATGTTGAGGTTGCTGTTGATGTTAGTTTTTCAACATTAAGCTAGCATTATTTAGGATCTTTAATTGAGAGAATAAAAAGTACAGTAATCAAACACAAGAGACAATGAACACCGTGTTTTTCCTCGAGGAAACCATAAATGGAGAAAACCCTGCAACTTCCTCAGAGATAGAATCAACACCAAAACAGTAAAATCCCAAAACTGTAAGTGATCTCTCGACAGCAGTAACCTTCTTCTTATTTATCCCCAGTGTCTTCTCCTTCCTCAACTATGCGTTACACTTGAGTGTGTATGAGTTGTGTGTTAAACAGAGAGTCCAACTCTCTATTTATACTAATCTCGACATGACTAAAACCCTACCAGGGCCGACCTCTACTAGGAGAGTCTAATAACCCTAGTGCCTCGGAACTACGGGGACTTTAACCCTTAGACAATCAGAGGGTTACCCACAATGACTTGACATGACTTGTTTACATTATTGATCCTCTCGATCAAAACATCGAGACATGACAACATGACTCAAGTACATTATAGATACATCTCAGAATAAACATCGGGTTACAATACATAAGATACATAGATGAATACATTCCGAAGTTACAAATACATCAACACTCCCTCTTAACTAGGAAGGTATTCTTTTGACACAATTTTCAGCACTGGTCTTCTTCTTTGTATCAACTGGATCATCTCGTCATTTGCATCTTCAAGTCTTCTTAGTCTTCAAGTCATCTTCGTCTTTAAGTCATCTTCATCTTTAGATCTGGATCATCATGGGACATCGTCACTGGATTTGGATCATCACTTGATCTAGACCATCACTGGACATCATCACTGGATCTGGATCATCACTGCTGGATCATCATCACTGGATATGGATCATCACTCGATCTGGATCATCATTGGGCATCATCACTAGATCTGGATCATCACGGGTGCTATCTCATGATTCTTCTCGTCACAGGAAGTTCTACAGAGCCAGCCCTTTTTCATGCTGGTTGTAGGCCTAGCCTCCATGTAGGTCTTCTTCAGCACTTATATCTGACCTACTCATCAGAAAGGCACAACACTCATATCCATCTAGGCTGGAACACATCCTGCACACAATGATGGAAGAGTTTCGTACTTCCATCCAGGCTGGAACACATCCTGCACACAATGATGGAAGATTTCCGTACTTCCATCTAGGTTGGAACACATCCTGCAAACAATGATGGAAGATTTTCATACTTCCATCCAGGTTGGAACACATCTTGCACATAATGATGGAATATTTCAACACTTCCATCCAAGCTGGAACACATCCTGCACACAATGATGGAATATTTCCACACTTCCATCCAGGCTGGAACACATCCTGCACACAATGATGGAAGAGTTCTGCACTTACATTCATCTAGGCTGGAACCACATCGTACCACAATGATGGAATATTTTCGTACTTCCATCCAGGTTGGAACCACATCCTAACACAATGATGAAAGGGCTCTTCACTTACATCCATCCAGGCTGGAACACATCCTGCACACAATGATGGAAGGGCTTGCACTCATATATGATCTTGTAGGAACCAATCCTACAATCACATTAGAATGGCCCCCAGTCCTCGACTGAGATACCTGGTAACTGACCAAGTGTCTCCATTCTCCTAGAGAATGGTTGTTTCCCTTACATCCGACCTGCTCGTCGAAATGGACAACACTCACATTTGAAATGGAAGGAACCTAATCCTTTAGCCATGACAAAATGGTTCAAACCTTACATCTGATCAAGTGGGAACACATCCCTCTATCACATCAGAATGGCTTCTCAGTCCTAGAGTTTTCCTGGTAACTGACCAGGTACCTCCATTCCTAGAATGGCAGTTGCCCTTACATCTGTCCTGCTTGACAAAATGACCAACACTCATATCTAACATGGAAGGAACCAATCCTCTCACCATGACAGAATGGCTCAGTCCTTACATATGACCATGGATGGAACCAATCCTCTCACCATGTCAGAATGGCTATGGGTCTCATCACTTTCCCTTGGAGGAAACCTTGATTTGGAGAACACCAAGCTTCTCCCTGAAGTACTCAAACTTTAGCCTAGCCAATGGATTCGTCAATACATCAGCTATCTGTTCCTCTGTCGCAACATACTGGAGCTTCACTACTCCCCTTTGCACCAATCCCTGATATAGTGGTACTTGATCTCGATATGCTTCGACTTGTCATGGAACATTGGATTCTCTGACAACTTCACACAACTCTGGTTGTCACAATGTATATAAGTAGCATCCAACTAGAGATCAAATAAATCCGATAGTAGCTTCCTCATCCATACTGCCTCACAACTAGCTGAACAAGCTACGACATACTCTACTTTAGCTGTACTCAGTGCCACACAGGATTGCTTCCTGCTAAACCAAGAGATCACACTTGATCCCATACTAAAACAACACCTTGAAGTGCTCTTCCTATCGATGGCACTGCCTGCCCAATCTGAATCAACATAACCCTCCAGGTTAATCTTTTGATTCGCATCGTACTTGAGCCCATAATCAATTGTACCCTTCCGGTACCTCAGAATATTCTTTGCAACAATCAAGTGAACATGTCTCGGATCTGTCAGGAACTAGCTCAAGGTGTTCACAGCAAAGCAAATGTCTGGTCGTGTTCGTCAGGTACATCAAGGACCCAATCATCTGACGATACATCGTAGCATCAACAAACTCTGATGAAGCATCGTTCAAGAGCTTCAGATTCGATGCCATAGGTGTGTCCATAGCCTTGCAGTCCATCATCCCAAACCTCTTCAGGATCTCTACTGCATACTTCCCTTGTCCAAGGAAGATTCCATCTGTACTCTGCCAC